>JAODAL010042762.1:0-34490 GCA_025379985.1 Phyllomedusa bahiana
AAAACAAAAGGTTTAAAGACCCTTTTCCCCCGATTTTTTTTAATCTGGGGGTCAACGGGTTTAATGTCATACTGTGGTACAGGACAGGTATATCAATGTCCATTCAACTAAAATGGGGTTAAAGACTCCTTTTTCCGGGCACTTTTTAAAATCGGGGGGGCCCTTCAGGTTGGGGGCTCATCTGCGTTCCGGGACGGGGGATTTTCAATGTCATTTCAAATAAAATGAGGGTTCAAATCTATGCCTCGGGCATTTTTTAATTTTGGTGGCATGCAGGGTTAAGGGCTCATGCTGGGGGCAAGCGGGTATAGTGAATGGTCTGTGTTTTTTTTTTCTGTGCTTTTTTAAACCTAAGTTGTTGCCTAAATGTACCTATCCTTTTGATGTTTGGAGTTAATTCCGCTTCTCCACCCTGTTTGGGTACGAATAAAGGGTTTGTTGCTCTCCCATAACTTTAAGGTCATCGTTCTAATCTATCATCGCCATCAATATCTTGTCGATGACGGTCGACTATCGAAAAACACCGATGTGATGCTAACTAATCGCTCAACACTAGTCAGCAGAAATGGCTTTACAGAGAAAGGCTCCAAAATAAAGTACTATACATAAAAATCTAAGGTTGCTCTGCAGCCTTTGCTTTTCACAATAAGTCTATGCATCTCCTAAAAATAGCTAGTTGTCCTGCTTTGATATAGATCCTGCACACTGTTAGCTTTATTTGTTCTACCCCTTCCTTCAAAGGTAGCGAAAAAGGGGGGCAGCTGAGTTCATACAGAAAAAGTGGGGGAAAATTTTAAAGCATCCAAGTCTTTAAAAGCAATCATCAGATACTATGTCAATTTAAAAGGGGAAGAGA
This sequence comes from Phyllomedusa bahiana, assembly GCA_025379985.1. NCBI lineage: Eukaryota > Metazoa > Chordata > Amphibia > Anura > Hylidae > Phyllomedusa > Phyllomedusa bahiana. The sequence continues at coordinate 857 of JAODAL010042762.1, forward strand.
GCAACACGGGGGAAGCGTAATCACACAGTTTGTAAGGTTAAAAATTTCGCGGTCATACCTTCGAGGGCCCTGCATTATTTCTTTCCACATAATGGTATTCGTTTCCCCAGGACTGTAAAAGGTTTTAAAGGGGGAAAGAACAGGATCAGCTGTGTTATATATAAAGCTAGTAAAGGGGAAGCACATCCTAAAACATAATGTCCATGTAGCATCCAATGCCAAGATCAAAACTAAGTTATTAACTCTTCAGGACTCTGAAAATGAAGAAACGCATAAAGATTGAAGCCTGAAACTTAGTGCCACCTTTTTAACTCAAAGTAATAACATGCAAATGTAATTTTTTTTTCCATGTCAAAAGATGTCCATAGTCTCTATGTTTATAGTAGGGCTGTATAATTATTATATTTATATCCACAGCACTACAGCATTCATTGCACAGAAATTAACTGTCATCAACATGCCCATAAAAGATCTTTTCCTCCTCTTATTTTGGCCATTCCCAGCCTCTTCATGGGTATCGTGTGTCCTTCATCACTCCTTTTCCGCCATTATAATGCTCCTCTCAATATGCTTACAGAGCCTCAGCACCCCTATACCCTCTGTCATCACTCCTCTTACTAAGGTTATAAGCACTCTTGGATGGCCACTTTTGGTCCTCCTGTACCCTCTGTCATTCCTCTTCAGCCAACAGTTGCAGAACTCCTTGGACTGCCACTTAAGGCCCTATCTAATTTAGACTCCTGCTCCCCTGCGGCCTAGTAGACTGCATTCATCTACATAGTGAATGGTAATCTTATTTGATGCTTGCATAAAGTGGGCTTATAATACTCACAGCTGTTGTGACCACCTAGCAGCTATATTTACCCTTCCATTGGTGGAATAACTGGAATTGTGATATGGTAGACTCTGCAACTGACATTGCTATGTGGTTATTGTGAGCAGTTTTTCTTTTGGCAATCAGCAATTCCATCTATCATAAATGGAGCATTTTTGCTGCAGATATACTTTGACTATGGTCTTTCCTTCTCTGTTTTTTGTCACTGTGATCCCCTTCCTCAAGTAATTCTGTTCCAACAGAAGTGATCTCTAGCCTTGCTAAATTAGTCTACTCTACTTCTGGACATATCATATCCCAGTGGAGTCTCTTTTCAGGATTCATTCTTCCAGGCTGCTCTGCACCCTTTTTAATACAAAACTTCCTTAATAAAAGAACGTCCAACCCTATCCAGGCTGACAATGCCAATATGGACACCTTCTTGAACCATGATGGTGACCTGCTGCTCACTTGTGTTGCCCCAGTACCTTTCTGGGCTTCAAGCCATTTTCCAGTTCATTCTGCGACATACCTGCATTTAGTAGTCTACTGAATAGCAGACATTCCCAACTAAAGTCATTTGACACCAGGCGCTTGGTTCCTTCATCCTCTGGCTTCTGCAGTGAATGCTCTTGTCTTTCCTTTATTATTCTTATGTATTTCTTCTCTCTTTTCCAGTGTTTTAAAGTAAAGCAAGGCATAAGGCACACTAACAATTCCAGGAAATTTGCGCTAGCCCAGTTGGGCATGCTATAAATATATCTATATGTTATTATTTAATCAGGAACAAACAGACAAAATCTAGCATATCCCATGTTTCAGGTTTGGATACCACAGCTCTTAGTCATAGCACACTGTGATTAAGGGCTGTTGTATCCAAGCCTGAGACACATAAGCTAACCACATTGTCTTGTCTAGGATCTGGATGTCTGGATTTTATATTCAAATTCTTCAATAAACTACATAGTTTTATGGGATATGCTGAATATCATCTGCTTCTTCCTGATCCTTAATGTTTATTCTGTACTGGATCTGTGCAGCAGAAGTATTGTGACCTGGTTAAAAGTTTTTATTCTGATTATTATTATTTAATGTTCTCTCTTTTCCATCCCTTTTTGTCAGTTATCTACCTTTCAGAGATGACCTACTCTCTCAGTTTCCTAAAAGCATCTTTAAGCCACTAAATTTGACTGCATAATTATACAGAGATTTTGGGCGACATGTCCCATTAGCTCTGCACCTTTTTTTTGGTGTATTTTGCACCTATTCTCTATATAAATGAACTATTGTAAACCAAAACTAGGCGCATTTTGAATGTGCCTAAAGTAGGCGCCTCACGTATGCTAGCAATGATATGCTATGCGCCTTTATTTTGGTATACGCCTAAATTAGTCGCATCAAATATGCTATACAAGGCACACCACATGCCAGATTTTTGACAGGTTTATTTATTCAAGTGCATTATACACTCATTTAATGCGCCTTAAAACTGGCGTGGTAGCACCTCTTTTTTTTGACAAATCGCCCTTTTTTTCCCATTTTTTTGCCCTTTTTCCCTTTTTTAACCCCCTTCACGCCCTTTTGCCATATCCATTGGCCCTCCAGGTTTTGGGGGGTTCACGCCCTGAACGAAAGGGAAAAACGCCCCTGAGGATTGCCGCAACTCTAAGGCAGAGTTCGCGCATCGGGGGGTTTTCAGCGTATTTTAAAGCTGACTTTCCCCGCAGCATGGGGCCCCCGCCCCCGGGATCGCCCGGGGGGGGGGGGGGGTTTAAACCCCTTAAATTATCGCGACGATGGGGGCGCTTTAATTTAAGAGAACAAAGGGGGAGATCCCCTCCTCCTGCTCCTCTGTCCCGGCAGAAAGCGCACGGCCCCCCAAAAGGTCGTTTTTCCCCCTTTTGTCAGGGCTCCTGCCTCCCCTACAAACACCAGGAAAGGGTGCAGAGAATCCCTTTCCCGTGTTTTTCTTTTACGTAAACGAACCCCGGGGCCGGGGCCCCCTGGGGCCCTTTCCCCGGGCATCGTGACTGACAGTTACCATAGGAACCACCCCATAGCAACAACTAGGGTAGGGGGTTTCCTATTGAATGAGAGATCTAAAGATCTCTCTTTTCAAACCCCCAAAGGGGGAAAAAATTAAAAAAATAACGTGAAAAAGTGAAAAAAAAAGTTTAAAAAAGGAAAAACAGGGAAAAACAAAAACCCAAAAAAATAAAAAAAAAATCCCTTACACCCCCTTTTTCCCCCTTTTTACAAACCCCCAACCCCCCCAAAAAATGACAAAAAATAAATGTACCCTTTTTTTTTGGTATCGTCGCGGGGGGAACCCCCTCCCTATAAATCTGTCATTTTAAAAAAACCCCGTCGGGAACGCCGAAAAAAAAAAAAAAAAAAACAATCACAAAAATTAAGATTTTTGGGGTTCCCATCCCGCACACATAAAATGGGAATAAAAAGGGATAAAAAACCCAAAAAAACCCCAAAAAAGTTGTCCCAAATTAAAACGTCATTTTCTTTCCCCCAAAAAAAAAGCCCCTCATACAGCTTTTTAAAAACGGAAAAAAAAAAATGTATAGCTCTCAAAATAGCATGCATAAAAATTGTTTTTAAACACACTAAAAACACTTTTCTTTTTTTTTTTAAAGTGTTTTCACTAAAAAAAACAAATACAAATGGGGTTATCGCCATAATCGAAAGCGACCCAAAGGGGTAAAGCTAACTTTTAAGGAACTGAAAGGGTGAACCCTTTTTAAAAATAAAAAATAAAAAAACACTACTAGGTTTGGGCAGAAATTTTTTTCACCCGGGCCTCCAAAAAAGGGGGGAAAATTTTTAAAAAAAAAAGTCATCAAAAAGCCTTGCCCCCCAAAAATGATACAAAAAAAACTCAACTCTTTCTTTTAAAAAAAACAAGCCCCCTACACAGCTAAAGCACAAAAAAATTTTTAAAGTTATGGCTCTCGACTATGGCATGAAAAAAACGTATTTTCCTTTGAATAAAAGTGTTTTTATTGTATAAAACAAAAAAACAAAAAAAAAATAAAAATTTGGGGTATCGGTGTTCGTATTACCTGCTGGAGTAAAGATACCATTTTCATATATACCCCTACAGGACCCGCTATAAAAAATAAAAATAAAAAAAACTACCAAGATTTCTGTATTTTTGTTCAAAAAAATCTCACAAAAACCTTTAATTTAAAAGGGGAACATAGCACATATGCCCCCGCATAAAAGGGGAACCCAAAAAAAAACTTTAACTCATCCCCATAAAACAACCCCTACCAGCCTTTTCACACAGCAAAAAAAAAAATTTTTGGGTGTCAGAATAGGACAACATAAAAATGCAATTTTTTATAACTATTTCCCACTGTGTAAAAGTAAAAACCCGAAAAAACTATAAAAAATTTTATATCATTTTAATTGGGGACCCGGGCCCCCCATAGAAAGGGGTTTTCACTCATTTTAACACTGGGACGGGGAAGCTGTAAAATTTTAAAAGCAAAAAACAAAAGAAACCAAAAACTGCCCTTTTTCCCCCCCCCATTTTTCCTTCCCCAATGCTAAACAAAACATGGGAAAACCTGTGGGGCCTAAAATGCGAATACATCCCTAGATAGAAACCCTGAGGGGTTTTTGAAACTAAAATGGGGGGACCTTTTTTTGGAAGGTTTTCGCCTGGTTTTCTACTTTGGGGGCTCGCAAAACGACATGGCCCCACCAAAATCTGCCCTTCCAAAAAACCAAATAGCCCCCTCCTTATACCCCTGCTATTTCGCCCAAACAGCAAATTTAAAAACCCACAAAGTAGGTTTGCCGAACTTGGAAAGAAATTTTTCTTAACAAAGTTTTAGGTTCTTTTTCCAGGGTTTCCTTTTATATATAAACATTTTTAAACTAAAATTTTCAAATTTTTGGAAAAAAATGTTTTTTAAATTTTTTTACAGCCTTTTGCTAAAAAAAACTTTGTGAATCACGTGGGGGTCTATATTTCCAAAACCCCCCTGGATAAATTCCTTTAAAGGGGGGGGGTTTTTCCCAAAATGCGGGCTATTTTGGGGGGTTAATTTTAATTTTAGCACCTTAGGGGGTCCCCCAAAAACCCGAAATGGCGCCTAAAAAAAATCGGATTTTAAAATGAGACCCCAGAGTATAGTAAGGGGGCTCCTTTCCCATTCGGGGCTTATGTTGACCAAAAAATGCCCTTTGGGGCCCAATGGGATATTCTAAAACGGCAGAAACCCGGGGGAATTGGGTTTTTAAGTTGCTTTACCTATCCCCCATTTACTAATTCCAGTGAATAAGGATAAATAATTTAAAACTGCAAATCTGCAAAAAAGTGAAATTTTGAAATTTCACCTCCAAATTTGCTTTAATTTTTGTTAAATATCTAAAGGTTAACAAACTTCCCCAAATAAATTTTGCAAAAACGTTAAGGGGTCAAGTTTTTCCCGATGGGTCACTTATGGGGGGGCTAACATGCAGCCCCTCAAAGCCCCCGCAGAACTGGGGTGGGCCCCCAAAAAAATGTAATATTGCAAATTTTTTTTGAAAATTTTAGAAATTTTTTACAAATTTCTAAGCCCCCTAATGCCCCTAAAAAAAAAAAAAAGACATTTTAAAAAAAAATGCCAAAACCCATAGTTTTGGGCATATGGGAATGCAAATTTAAAACTTTTTTTGGGGAAAAATTATCGTCTTGCACGCAGAAATTTTTGGGAACTTTCCAAAAAACCCCCAAATTTTTCAAAATTTTTTTATTAAAATTTTTTATTTTTTCACAAACAAACAAGGATTGTATGATAAAAATTTCTTACTAACTTAAAAGCACAATGTGTCATGAGAAAACACTCTCTGAATCACATGGCTAGGTAAAAGTGTCAAAAAGTTATTCTCACATAAAGTGACATATGCCAGATTTCAAAAATAGGGCTGTGTCAGGAAGGTCAAAACAGGCTGGGTCCTTAAGGGGTTAATAACGTCTCAATCATCAACAGATTTATTCCATGATTACTGTCTGTTGGCTTCTTCTATTTCCAACTCTTTAGCTCAGTTTCTGCAGGTGGAGCCAACATATTGAGTACTCAGAAAATACTTTTTTTTTGTCCAAGGAAACTATAAAGGTCTGAATGTACTGACATCCAGCACAGTTAAAGAATACTTTATATGTGTTATACTTGGAAAAAAGTAAGACGGAATAAAATATTCAAATATGCATATATGAAGCACAGCTGTATCAGTTGTATTCATATGCTAACATTTATGCATATCTAGATCAAACTAGGACACTAAAGTAAAATATGAGTGCTCATAAGTAACTTTTAACGGATCTCATGTGTTTCATGAAATTGCATTATTTCTCTAAATATGAAGTACACATCAGATGTAATTTTCTAAACTGCACTAGTGAAACATGGACTTTTATTGGTTGCTATGGGCAAAAAGGTCAATTCTTCCTGTTTCAGTAACTCCCAATGACTTGAAAGGACGCACTGAGATGCGCAGCCACCTTTCTACTAATTTTTCTGATGGAAATGGCAGTTGCCTTACCAGGTGAAAAAGGCACCAGGTGATACATATGTCCTAATGCCATATGCCATTTTGTAAATATGTGTTATGTATTAATACCATTAGAGTTGAATGGGATTGAAGCTGAATGGCTAAACCAGTACATGGAATGTGCCACAATTTGCTCATAACCATATATTTTAATCTACAGCATTGTAATTTATATCAGAAGACTGGGATCTGACCTTGATTTAGAATATTTGTTATGTGATATATTTTTGCATGTCTATCTACCAGTACAATTCTTATACCCTCCTACTCAGCACTTTTTCGGTATGACTAAATAAAAAAATATTGTGTTAGATTGAAATCTTTATAAAGACTTAGCAACACTTAGTCAGACATATGTGAATAGAGAAGGTTTTCACATAGCTTATACCTTTAAGGAGAGAGTAGAGAACCAGTAATTGTAAAAGCCCCCATTGTGTTCAGTCCGGTCTTATGCTTTACATAATGTGCACAACATGCAGCCCACAGTGCCCTGCTGTGTGACCCCCAGCCTTCAGGACACACACTTGCTTTGTCTTTATCCTCATACTTCCGAAAGGAATATTCATTATTTGACAGCTGCTTTCCACTGATGGCACTATTATGGTGGGCAGTATGCCTGCAACTGTTATGGTGGGCACTGTATTGATGACACTTTATGGCTAACACTATTATACTGGGTACTATAAAGGTGACACTATTCCGGTGGGAAATATGGCTGGTACTTTTATGGTTATGGTGGGCACTGTATTGCTTGCACTATTTTAAGAAACCTAGATGAGCAATCCAGTAAATACTATTTTTGTTTTATTTCTGGATTTCTGACACAGTATTTATTTCTGACACAATCATCTGACACAAGACATACAATACAAATTTGTATTACAAAAGAGGAGATGAGTTGGAAAGGAGGCTATATATATGTTGTTCTCTGTAGTTATAGTAGTGAAACCCCAAAAACTACAAGGAAAATAGATGCCTCATATCCTCTTTCTGGAGTTCAGAGCAGGGGGCCCCCATTCTGATCTCTGACAGTCCCTAAAGTGGACTTTCACCAACTTTCACCCACCATTCTCTCACCTGTAAAACTTTTTGAGACAACCTCAATGACTCCTTATGTCTTCTACTGAATACTCCGCTGCTCAGTGCTTTTACATTTATCTTCTTATAGTTTTTAGTAATTTAATGTCAGTAAAATCTGCATATAACCACATTATACATATTTGTCCTAATGTTGATAATGAGCTGAAACTTAAGTACTTATTGTATTGATATACGTTTTTAGTCTTAGTTTCAGTCAGTTCTTTTTGATAAAGTAAAATAAAGTCATGCACTCCAAGTGTTCAATACATTTCTAAACATTAAAGATTTATTTTCATTGTGATTTTCAAAAATGTGAAATCTTTATGTCATAAATAATATTACATAATCTCTTACAGGGTTTTGGGTCACCCACTGGTGAATATTGGTTGGGCAATGAATTTGTTCACCAGTTAACATTTCAGTATTCATACACCCTGAGGATCCAGCTACAGGACTGGGATGGGAATGAGGCTTACTCCCTATATGATGTCTTCTCTTTAGGTAGTGAGGGAAACAATTACAGGTGAGATTTATTCGTATTGTTATTGGTATTGGAACTATTATGAAGAACTAATGGCAGCTATGTATTTTTTAAAAGAACATATACAACTGGTACATTTTTATAGTCTGTTCCCTTTTAAACAGTATAACGGTTTATATACAGATATACACGGAATGCAACTTTATTAGAAACACCCATCTAGTAGCACATTGGAACTACTCTGGTTTTCAGAATGGCACAATTTTATCATGACCTGAAGTCCACTAGGTGTTGAAATCATTCTGCAGGAATATTGGCCTATTGGCATAGCTTTTCACAGCTGCTGCAAATTAGATGGTGATAATGACATGCAATGAATAGCCCATTCTTCCTAATCCAAAAGATGCTGCAGAGGATTAAAATTAAGATTTGGGGACTGTGAAGGCCAATGAAGAACGGAAAACTCATTGTCATGTTCTTAAAAAGGGGTTGTCAGGTTCTTTTTTTAATTATTTATTAGGCTTACTATAGGCTGTAAGGTATATATAAACTTTATTAGGACATGTCCACACGGTCCGGGTTTTTACCCGGTTTTACAGACCATTTTCGGTTTTGAAAGCCGTTTGTAAACCGGGTGTCAACCTTTTACAAGCATTTCAATGGAAAATCCGTGCAGCAGTCTCCACTGCACGGATTTTCCGCCGGAGAGTTTTTTAGAGCGCCGGCAGTTCGAAAAACATTGAACATGTTCATTATTCCGCCCGGTTTTCAGGCTGAACATGAACATGTCGGCACAAAGGGGGAGGGTTTGATCCACAAACCACAGACAAAAGCTGTCCCCCTGAGTGCCGTGTACACAGCTCCTAAACAGAGCAAATACCGATCAGAATTTCCAACCGGTATTTGTCCTGTGCCGTGTAAACGGCCCCTTAGGGTAATTTGAATTATATGTGTGTGTTTTATATGTTTATTTTTATTATGTGTATGGCAATAAGTGATGACGTGATAACTACTGCATACATTATAAAAGCCCCAAATGGTTCATGCGCGCTAGGAGGCCATTGCTACTATAGTGAAGCCACCCACCACCATCCCCAACAGCATTGTCACACCTTTCTGTATAGTGTGATATTTTGTTTGGGGAGTGCTGCAGGTGGCTATACTATAGCTGGCGCATGCATGCTAGTCAGCGTAGAGATGGTACTGGAAGCCAAATCTACTGATGGTTTGGCCAATGTATAGATTGAGAAAAAGAGAGGACCAAGAACCGATCCCTGAGGAACCCCAACAGCAAGAGGGAGAGGAGAAGAAGTAGAACCTGCAAATGAGACACGGAAGAAGCGGTCAGAGAGGTAGGAAGAGAACCAAGAGAGAGCCGTGTTCTGGATGCCAATGGCGCGGAGCATGCTGAAGAGAAGATGGTGATCAACAGTGTCAAATGCTGCAGAGAGATCCAATCAAGCTATATGTCAGTACGGTCCCTGATGTAACACTTCATCATATACCTATGACAGACACCACTCTGGCCTAGGCATCTATGTTAAAAAAAAAATTATACCACATGGTATATGCTATTATACTATATCCAACTCTGTGGGATAGTACAGCATTTTGGCCAGTATCAAATAATGGGAAAATATGTATAAATTTGACGTAAATGGCGGGAGATTTCCTGTTCATACAGTAACATGCTCTGCGAAGGCAGTGTAAATAGAACTGCTCAGACAATTGATCACTTGAAATAATTTGGTTTTACTATATTTTGCTAAAATAATCTGAGCACATGTAAAACATCGAAATGAAGAATGCCACAAAACTAATTTACTGTATTTTGTACATTATAATTACAATTTGTTAGCGGATCCATAGCTTCAAACAACAGAGCCCTAAAGTCCTCAGGTACTCCATCTCCTAAATTAAAGGAAGTCATGACTTTATAGCTCAAAATTATATAAAATCTGATCAATACATACACGGAGGAAGCAGCAAGATTGGATTCTGTCTATGGAACTGGCACTTTATTCTTCTAGTTGGTTTGCTTTCTAGTGTCTCAGTTTTAGAATACTGACATCTATATACTGTAGATAAACACTTATGCTATGAGATATAGATATATACATAAATCTTGCGAGTTTCCATTTTCTATTTCAGAGGTTTGTGCTATTCACATACACTAGTGGAAGCCTCATAGTTCCCTTCGAGGCAAACAGGACATGTTTATGTATTAATTGGAAATTAGCTTGTTTTGTTTTTTTGTCATCCGAGAGAAACGACATTAGATAAACACATAGAAACGTCACAGGGTATTTGGATTGGCTTGGCACATCTCTACAGAGCATGCTCTGCCTTTGTTTTCTCACAGAAATCAGACTAATCTGAATGCTTTGATTCTGCATACAGGAGGAAGGGGACCTGCAATGGTTCTACAGCCCAAATATTATCACAGAAAAGAAAGTAAAAAAAATATATACACAGACCTCAGACCACTCCATGGATTGCTTTTCTAAATGTCAGAATTAGGGCTATAAACGGTACATTCATGTTTCTTAGTCCACTTACAGGTAAATTATCCCTATGAATGCAATCATATGGCAAATACAGTACAGGAAACGTGGCCTTGTTTGTGAGGTTTACAGAGTTTTTTTATTTTTTATCTGTACCTTACAAAACAAGATGTCAAGCAAGAAAGAAGAGAGACACTACCTAAACATTTTTCTTTTCACATACTGACAAACAATATGTGACTTTTATATGTTTATTTTGTTTGTTTTAGTTGGGTGGTTAAAATCTTTTATAAAAAACAAAGTTCCCCTATGTACATTACTCTCCTTGACTTCCCTTCTGTGATCTCTAATAGCACAGCAGTGAGAGGATTGCTTGATGGCCCTTTTTTCTGGTCTGACAGTGTAAATATTATCAGCAATAAACTGTTAAACCCCTATCAGCCTGCCAGTGCAGAAAAAGATTGCCCTATTTTCCTTTCATGTATTGCTCATATCCTTATCTATCACTGTGGAGGGAACAATAGAACAATCACTATGTTATTACATATTATTTGTAATGAGACTATGTAGACATATGTAGCAGCTGAAGTAAGATTAGTCTGCCCTGCCATACAAGTTTTCTCTCAAAACTAGGGAAAGACAATATTTTATATGTAATTTTTAATTGCATAAGACTGTAAAAAAAATTCCAAAACTTATAAAAAAAGGTTTCCAGAAGTATTGGTGTAACAAAAATACTCTTTTCTAATGATGTCCCTCTAAGGCTCTAGATTTTGTAGAATAGATCTTATCTTATCATTGAAGAGCCTAAGTGCAAAGGTTTTTATTCAATTTATATAGCGTCATAATATTCCACGGTGCTGTACAAATAAGGGGGCACATTTATGATGGTAATTGCACCAGAATTCTGGCACAATTTGTACCAAATACCAGTATACATGCTTTACACCATATTTATTATGTGTTTTAGAAGTTTCTGAACTTCTGTGCCTTGCCTGACAAAATTAGTGTGCCTTCACATAAAGGAGCGTAGCTTATCATGTGACGCTGTCAACAAAAACATGCACCAAAATGTTGGCACAATTAGTGGCATTAAGAAAGTCAACTAAGAGGAGGTGTAAAGTTAGACTAGACAGTTCTAGCATGCGGCAGATTTAGCAACACTATGATAAATGTGGTGTAGCAAGACTGTGTAGTCTAAATCTACACTGTTAGGGCAACATGTACGTATGGGGCAGCACCAGAAGTCTGTTGTCCTTCCAGCCCAAAAACTGGTGCAGCCCTGTTCTCTAGGTTTATAATTAGGCGCACACCAAAAGTAAGCGCATTATCAAGCGCCCATGGCATTTTGTAATGCTCCGGAGATCAGGCGGGCGTTCTGGAGGCGTCGCACTACAACCGTATGATTCTACACATTTATGACTGGAGGACAGCAAAACTGGGTGCATTATTGCTGAAACAGCCAGACCAAGTTAAAAGTGGTTTACCTGAGCCAGAAGTGTCGCTTTGTAGCTAGAAAGCGACTACTATATGACCCGCAGTAGAACAGGTTCATAAATTCAGGTGCATTCTACACTACTAATGCGCGCAAAAAAATTGTCGTCTGGGCACCAAAATACATACATGTCACCATAAGTTTTAGACAAATAAATCTGCCCATTTGTCATTCGTTACATTGGTCCCTCTTCCTATTAGGGTTCACAATCTAAATTCAGGATGAAAAGGGTTTTCCTAGACTTTTCAAAACCTCCCTACCACTTCCCACTGTGCTAATATAGTGGGGGGAAAAAAGTATTTAGTCAGCCACCAATTGTGCAAGAAATCTGCATGAAGGAATGGGCCAACATACCAGCAACAGTGTGTGCCAACCTTGGGAAGACTTTCAGAAAGAGTTTGAACTCTGTAGTTGCCAAAAAAGGATACATAAAGTATTGGATGAACTTTTGTCATTGACTAATTACTTATTTTCCACCATAGTTTGCAAGTAAATTCTTTCCAAATTAGACAATGTGATTTTCTGGATGTGTTTTCTCATTTTGTCTCTCATAGTTGAGGTCTACCTATTATGTCAATTACAGGCCTCTCTCATCTTTTTAAGTGGGAGAATTGCTCAATTGGTGGTTGACTAAATACTTTTTTCTCCACTGTATATAAAATGTTCTCATATTTACATTTCTTATCATCACCGTTCCAGCGCTGCCAGGGCTTCATTGTTCCCCCCTGGTCCTTTATTGATGACATCACATTCTTGGATCACATGATGCTGCAGCCAATCACTGACCTTTGTGGTCACATGCTGTGACTGCTGAGGACAGGATTGGTTGCAGCATCATGTAAAGCATGAATATGATGTCATCAGTGAGGGACCAGTGTTGGAACGGTGATGTTGGGAGAGGTGAGTATGGGTTAATTTTACATGTTAATATAGTAGGAAGTGATTAGGAAGTCTTGGGAAACCCCTTTAACTTTCCTATATGGTTTTGTAGTGTGGGAGGAACAAGAGTACCCAGAGAAAACCCACATTGTCGTTACTTGCCAACGTTTGAAAGTGGGCACTAGGGAGATCTGAAAGAAAAATTTCCCTGATCACACCCTCATTTTGTTGAACGACACCAGTTTTGAAAACATTCACGGTCACGCCACCTAACTGTGTAACGGCTCTGGAAGAAAGTTAATTTAGGATTCTGATGTCACCCTGAATGTTGGATGGCCTATTCAGCCTACAGGAAAATTGGGAGATACCGCTAAGCTGTGCCTGAACCTAAACCACTACACTACTGCCAATATTTCCACCACACAGTACCAGAGTATGCACGCAGGCTCTGCAGACTTTATATTAGCACTGTATAGTGATTATATAGTGGTAGAAACCAGTGTACACTGCCTCTTCAGATGTTTAAGTGACTACAGTGCAGTTACATCTAGGGACTCACCAGAGACTTCGTCTATGACTGGAATTGTTCTCTTTCCCTTTTCTTCTCCATATTGTCCAGGCCGCCATGATGACCTCTCCTGGCCACGAATTGTCTCTGCAAAATTAATCACAGAAACATCTTACAGATTTATTTTTTTCAGCAATTCCATACGTGTGGCCTCCTCTGTACAAACTCCACATGGGGTGTGGCATAGACCCCCCCCCCTGAAACTTTTGCAGCACTTGTGTCTATACCCCCTTAATCATATTGTGCAGGTTGAACCCCATACCTTGTACCTCCAAAAGATCGGCCATAGGAATGATCTTCAGGAGGTGAAGGAGATGGAGTTTAGTACTGTCATGTTTTTTTTTTTTATGTTCTTTAACCTCTTCACGACCTAGGACGTATGCATATGTCCAGGTTGTTTGGGGGTTCACGCACCTGGACATATGCATACGTCCTGAGGATCGTGCGAACTTTAAAACAGAGTTCACGCGATCAGCGTGGTATGTCAGCTGTATATTACAGCTGACATCCCGCAGCATCGTGACTGACAGTTGCCATAGGAACCAGTACACAGCAACAAGCTGTGTATTGATTCCTATTGAATGAGCGATCTAAAGATCACTCATTCAAATCCCCTATGGGGAAAAGTAAAAGTAAAAAAAAAAGGGAAAAACAAGTAAAACACAATCGCGAAAAATAAAATAAAAAAACGCCCTTTTCCCCTTTACAAACGCAAATCACCCCAAAAAAGATAAAAAATAACGTAATAAGATAAAAAATAAAGTACCCACATTTGGTATCGCTGCGTGCGTAAGGACCTGCCCTATAAATCTGTCATGTTAATTAACTTGTACGGTGAATGGCGTAAAAAAAATAAAATAAATAAATCACAGAATTAAGATTTTTGTTCATCCCGCAGCACATAAAATGTAATAAAAAGCAATCAGAAACTCCTATTAACGCCAAATTTGTACCAATTAAAACGTCAGTTCATCCCACAAAAAAATTTCCTTACACGTTTCTGTATACGGAAAAATAAAAAATGTATGGCTCTCAGAAGACAGCGATGCATAAATATTGTTTTACACACTAAAAACACTTCTTTTTTGTTTTAAGTGCTTCAACGTAAAAAAAACTATATAAATTGGGTATCATCATAATTGTATCGACCCAAAGAGTAAAGCTAACTTGTCATGGTTACCGTTAAAAATAAAAATAAAAAACACTACCAGGATTGCAGGTTTTCTTCACCCTGCCTTCCAAAAAACTTATTTAAAACTGAATAAAAAGTCTTGTCCCCCACCAAAAATGATACCAATAAAAATTTTAAGTCATCCCACAAAAAAACAAGTTCCTACACAGCTCCGTACACAGAAAAATTAAAAAGTTATGGCTCTCAGACTATGGCGATGCAAAAACGTGTTTTCCTTTTTGAATAAAAGTGTTTTTATTGTATAAAAGCAGTAAAACATAAAAAAATATATAAATTGGTTATTGCTGTAATCGTATCGACCTGTTGAGTAAAGCTAGAATATCATATATACCATACAATGACCGCTATAAAAAATAAATATAAAAAACACTACAAAGATTGCTGTATTTGAACATAGCGTCATATGCACCTCATAATGGTACCAATAAAAACATCAACTCATCTCACAAAAAACAAGCCCCTAAACGCTCTGCACCACAAAAAAAAAGTTTAACTGTAAGGGAACAGCAAAATTAAAGCAATTATTTTGCCATTTTCTATTGTTAAGTGTTAATACAAGGGGCAAATAAATCTTTTAAATTTTTATTGTAATTGTACTTTATAGTAAAGTTATCCTTCATTTACACTGCAAAGGCAATGCTGGGAAAATTGAAACCCAAAAAACAATGACTGAACTGTGTTTTTTCCCCCCATTTTTATGGCCCAATACTAAAAAAAACTATGGAAAACCTGTGAGCCCAAAATGCACAATACACCCCTAGATGAGATCCCTGAGGGGTGTTGAATCCAAAGTGGGGCGATTTCTGGAAGGTTTCACTTGTTCTGGTTCTTTGTGGGCTTTGCAAATGCGGCATGGCCCAACCAAAATCTGCGTTCCAAAAGCCAAATAGCGCTTCCTCCTTTATACACCCTGACATGCGCCCAAACAGCAGTTTACACCCACATGTAGGGTATTTCCAAACTTGGAAGAAATTGCATAACAAAATTTTGGGGTTCTTTTTTTTCCAGGATTTCTTGTAAATATAAAACATTTTAAGCTAAAATTGCAGATTGTTGTAAAAAAATAAAATTTTAATTTTCACAGCCTAATGCTAAAAAAAAATGTGAATCACCTGTGGGGTCGATATACTCACTGCACCCCTGAATATATTCCTTAAGGGGTTTAGTTTCCAATATGGGGTATTTTTAGTGGTGTTTATTAAGTTTTAGCACATTAGGGTGTCCTCAAACCTGAAATGGTGCCTAAATAACATTTTCTATCAAATTGAAAATGAGACACCAGAGTCCAGTAGGTGCTCCTCCTTCTATTCTGGGACTTGTGGTTGAGCCAAATAATGCACTAGGGCCACATATGGGATATTTCTAAAAATGTCAGACCTGGGGGAAATGATATTAAGTTGCATTTCCCTGGTCACATTTACCGTATTGCAGTGAATAATGGATAAATATTGAAAATCTGCAAAAATAGTGAAATTTTGAAATTTCACCTCCACTTTGCTTTAATTTCTGTGAAATACCTAAAGGGTTAACAAACTTCCTAAACACTGTTGTAAATACTTTAATAGGTGTAGTTTCTTGGATTGAGTGATTTATGGAGGTATCTAACATACAGGCCCCTCAAGCCACGTCAGAACTGGAGTGGTCCCTAAAAAAATGTATATTGCAAATTTTCTTGAAAACGTGAGAAATTGCTACTAAGTTTCTAATGTCGTAAAAAAAAAAAGACATTTAAAAAATGATGTCAACCTGTAGTGGACACATGGTAGATGCTAGTTATAAACCATTTTGTGGTGAATAATTATCTGTCTGGCACGCAGAAATTTTGAAACTTTCAAAATGACAAATTTTTCCAAATTTTCATGAAATGTTTATATTTTTCACAAGCAAACAAGGATTGTATGGATCAAAATTTCTTACTAACTTAAAGCACAATGTGTTGAGAGAAAACAATCTCTGTATCACATGGATAGGTAAAAGTGTGAAAAAGTTATTCTCAAATAAAGTGACACGTCAGATTTCAAAAATAGGGCTGTGTCAGGAGGGCCGAAACTGGCTGGGTTCTTAAGGGGTTAATGTTATTTATACAGGTTTCCTGTTTGGACTATGTCAGAGAGTGTTTACTTCAATAAAAGTATTTTTTTGTGCAATTTGTGTCTGTTTTTTTTCCATTTAATTTCAGTTTTAGTAATGGAGGTATCTGACAGACGCCTCTTCATTACTAGCACTCAGGGTTGGTGTCAGCCAGCAGTAGTTTTTTTCACCGCGAGGCTGACACCAACCCCATGTCACTATTAGCCCAGTACCCAATGTACCAAGGGTATTAGGAAGACCCAAGTAACTATGAAAAGCAGACCCTCTAATGTGATGGTCCACGTCTGGTGCGGTTGTAGGCTGGTATTTTAGAGGGTCATTAGAGGGTCTGCTTCTGACGGTTTCCAGCTCTTTCCCAAGTACCCTCGATGCATTATTTTTTTTATTGGAACCTGGTGGAAGTATAGTGACACGGAGTTAGTGTCAGCCTCAGGCAACAAGAACACAGCTGGCTGACACCAAGCCCGATCGATAGAGATGAAGAGGCGTCTGTCAGACACCTCCATTATTATCACTGTAGTAATATTGAAACAAACACACATACAAATTGCACAAAAAAACTTATATTTAAATAAACACTCCCAGACTACAAACCTCTTTAACCACTTTATTTGAAAAAAATAGATCCAAGGTTGATCTGAAGTAGTTGACTGAATCCAAAGTAGTCCAAATGGGAACCTGTAAATAAACATTACACATATACAAACACTTACAGGCTGGATATCTCATACTGCATCCAGGAAAGCTGTGTGACACTCAAGAGCCACAGGTAACATCCAAATTTCCATTATAGGAATACTAGGTGCCACATTTGGGGGATGCAGTGTCACTCAGCTTTCCTGGATGCTAAATAGGCTATTGCCATAGGCAATCACTAGAGTCTGCCACCTGTGGCCTGTATCCTGCCCCCTGTCACTGCCAGATCGATAGGAGACAAAGAGAAACTCCTGCACCCTGCGACTGTCAGAGACAGACTGCAGGGTGCAAGAAACAGGGAGCAGAGGGCAAATTTTACCCCCTGTGGTCAGTCTTTTGCCCCCTGCAATTGCCAGAGACAGACCACAAGGCACAAAGAGAAACTCCTGTCCCATGCGACTGTCAGATACAGACCACAGGGGGCAGGACACAGGGAGCAGAGGGCAACTTCTGCCCCCTGTGGCCTGTCTCATTCCCCCTGCGACTGTCAAACAGACTGCAAGGGGCAGGAGACAAGGAGAAACTCCTGTGGCCACACGGGGTAGAAGTTGCACTCTGCACCGTCTCCTGCCTCCTGTCTGTATTTGCAGGACCTTCCCAGCCAATCCTGCATGCAGGAAGCTATCAGAGCATCGCCCTGGCCCAATGAGTGGCATCAGGGCAGAGACTCATGACGCTGCCCTGATGCCACTTCTTATACAGATAGGCTCTGACAGCTGTTCAGCTACAGTAGGTTTTGCTGACCCTTCCGGAGGGAGGGGGGGGGAGAAGTCCCCCATTAGCAGGACCCTCCTGTCGAACCCTGGAGGTCTGGAAAGTATGACATCGTCCATAGTGGGATTTGAACCTAGGACCCCAGAGCCACAAGACAACAGTGCTACCGTACTGCCCATTCATAGCAATCTTAAATAATCATAGATATAATATACAATTAGGGCATGTTCCTATGGCAAGGGATTTCGGCCGGTTATTCAGCCGGTTTACGGTTTTTCAGACCGCCTGAAAAACCGGCCGAAAATGAGCACAATGGTGCTCTATGGAAAACCGGTACAGCAGTCCCCACTACACGGGTTTTTCCGCCGAGTTTTCAGCCCCGGTCCGGCCCGGGAAAAAACATTGTGGAAGCACAATCTCTGTCCGGTTTCCCGGATGGAATCTGTGCAAGCCACTGTGAAGGGGGAGGGCTTTTCTCCACTCATTGCGGAGAAAAGCCCCTCCCCCCGCGGCCGTGGGGACGGCCGCAAAACAGGACAAGTACCGGCCGGCAAACCGACCGGTATTTGTCCTGTGCCGTGGGAACGCGCCCTTAGAGGGAAGAACAATTTGATTTATGGGAAAGGTAAGATTAAGATTTTACAGACAGTATGAAATGGGCTTAAAAACAAAAACATACTTGATATTACATGTTTTTAATGTCCAAATGATTAGTGTTAAACATGTATATTTACATCATTATACTGTTTTTCATTCTCTAGGATAACTCTAAAAGGATACAGTGGGACTGCTGGACGGACAAGCAGTTTTGCACCCTCAGGGACAGACTTCAGCACCAAGGATGCAGATAATGACAAGTGCAGCTGCAAATGTGCTCAGTATGCAACAGGAGGTAAATCTTTTTGTAATTCTAATAGCACTAACTCACACTCAGGGCTCATGCAAATGACAAACCCAAAAGCATAAAGGGTGACATGTATGAACGGGGCTGCGCCAGATAACTGGCATCTTTACAGCCCGATATCCAGCACACAACCATTCATACATTTTCAAATCTCCCACACACCACTCCGGAGCGCATTACATCAGGATGCGGGGCGCACTAGAAACGTAGCGAAGCTATATATTTATAGCTTCGCTTTGGCATTTCTTGGTGCACTACAGTCGGAACAAGTAAACCACTTTCAGAGTGGCATACCGGAGTCCGAAGTGTGGTGCAGGTACTGGAATGCGCCTGATTTATGACCCGCTGTATAGCAGGTTCATTCTATGCCAGGCGCATTCTACGCCTTTTTAATCGTATGAAATTTGGAGTGTAAACGCCAAAGTGTGTATAGAAGTCTCGATAGTTCTCTGATACGCCTGATGCTGCCATACAGGCTGTGTTGGTTGCAGCTGCAGTAGCAATTGTTGCAGCTGCAGTAGCAATTGTTGCAGCTGCAGTAGCAATTGTTGCAGTGCAGCTGTTAGAAGGCATAATTATGTCAAGTATGCAATCATCTTGGTAAGGTTTAGTGTAGAACATATTCCCCATCTTTCTTTAGTACATGAAAAACCTGAAGATCAGATCTAGTGAATAAGGTATGTACCACAAGGGACTCTTCACTCAGTTTTCAGAATAGTTCAGAGTGTGAGTTATCCAATATAAAGGCTCCTTTAAGATTTGTGAAAGTATTCACGGCTACTCTACTCACGGCTCCCAATTTGGGAAAGAACAGATGGGAGCAATGATGAATGCTATAGATAAAATGTGCACAATTTGAGGTTTTGACGAGTAGGCCGGGATCTAATAGTTAGGGAAACTATAATGCATAGGGAGGAATAGATGGTTCGTCTGCGGCATCATCATGGTGCAACTGAGAAGTCTGTTTAATATGCGACAGTCTATATAGATACCAGCAAAGCTATCCTAGGATTCTGATTGAACCTTTGATGTAAATTGCTTCGTTTTTATGAAAAGCAATAACGTTTTACCGAAAGCCTGTGGTTTGAAATGAAATTATTGAAGAGTAGATATGCTGTAGAGCGTCCCAGTACACACCATGTTCACAGTTTTTTTTATTTTAGTACAAGATCCAAAGGTCATCTTTCTGCTTTTAAGCCCACATCATTCTGCTATTAACCCCTTATCAACGTTAAAGGAGTGATTCCCCTTCAGACATTGATAGCAAATCGGTAGGATAAGCCATCAGTGTCAGGTGTGGGACCCACCTCCTCTATCTCAAGTACAAGCCACAAAACCTCTCCATTCTGAACGGAGAAATGGTTTTGACTCTCCCATTGAAATCAATGGGGGTTTCGAGTACAGCCAACAGCTCCTAGAGCTTGGGACCTGCACCTATTTGACATTGATGGCATATTTTAGCAATATCATCAAACACAACTGGCACACTTTAAAATATTATTTAGAAGCTCCCACCATAGGAAGCTCCTTATTAGTTCCCAAAGCCATACTATTTCCTTAACCCCTTACCGACGTTTGACGTATGAGTACATCAAAGCGCCGGTAAGCGGCTTTGAAACGGGATCGCGGTGCGATCACGCTTCACAGCCGCCGGGTGTTAGCGGCTAATTGCAGCTAACACCCGGCGGGTTTCAGCACAGGCAGGCGGCTCTCGCCCGCCTGTGCTGTTTAACCCATCAGGCGCCCAGCAAAGATGGCCCGCGGCGTCTTTAATGACTGAAAAGCGGTGCCGCGCACCGTTTTTCAGCCCGATCGGGACATTAGCGGTGAGATCGCTGAGTCCCGACGGGCTAACATGGCAGCGCAGAGCCATGTTCCTGTTGGCCCCACTTCTGTCCACAGACAGGAAGTGGCGAAACCGCCATCTTTGTACACCCTAATGCATTGCCTATGCAATGCATTAGGCTGTATTAACGATCGCTGCCCCTAGTGGTCAAGCACCATAGGGGGACTAAATGTTAAAGTAAAAAAAAATAAAAATAAAGTTTTAAAGTACAAAAAAAAAGTATAAAAAGTTCAAATCACCCCCTTTTCCCATTTTACAAATAAAAACAATAAAATAATAAAAAGTTACACATATTTGGTATCGCCGCATCCGAAAAAGTCCGATCTATAAAAATATAATATAATTTATCCCGTACGCTGAACACCGTAGAAGAAAAAAAAATCCAAATGCATTTTAAAGTTACTTGCGGTAAATAGCAGTAGTCCATGGTGCTTCCTGAGAATGGTATATCCATATGTATTAAATCAGTGTAAATCCACATAGATAGACGGAGATAGCTGCAGAGCAGACAGCAGTCTGCACACCTGTATGCGACATTCATAATATGCCGGCGCCAGAAGACGAGCGGAGAAAAGAGGAGCTGTGTAGACTACAGCTCGTCTTTTCTATTGCTGCCTGTGGGGCTGCAGGAATCATCGTATTCTTTTGCAGTGGAGACATAGTCTAAGAATGTCTAGTCTAACTTAGAACTGTCTAAGAGTATTAAGACACTATTGATAAATCTCCTCCAAATGTATTTGGTACGGCTAGACTGGGGAAGAGATGTATTTTCAATTCTCTGCTTATATGTACGTATATTCGAGCGATGTTCAGCAAGACGTATCTCTATATGTCTGCTAGTTTGTCCTATATATACCTTGCCACAAGGGCACTTTAATAAGCCTATTACTTCTTTACTATTACAGAAGTTCTGGTTACCACGCCCACACATAGTGATTAACCCCTTACCGCCGGAGCCAGTTTTGGCCTTCCTGACAGAGCCCTGGTTTTAAAATCTGACGTGTGTCACTTTATGTGAGAATAACTTTTTGACACTTTTACCTATCCAAGTGATTCAGAGATAGTTTTCTCGTGACACATTGTGCTTTAAGTTAGTAATACATTTTGGTCCAAAAAGTCCTTTTTATTTGTGAAAAATATAAAAATATCATGAAAATTTGCAAAAATTAGTAATTTTCAAAGTTCAAAAATTTCTGCGTGTACGACAGATAGTTATTCCACTCAAAATAGTTTATAACTAGCATCTACTATATGTCTACTGTAAGTTGGCATCATTTTTTAAATGTTTTTTTTTTTTTTTTACCACATTAAGAGGCTTAGAAATATAGTAGTAATCTTTCAAATTTTTAAGAAAATTTGCAAAATAGATTTTTTTAGGGACCAGTCCTGTTCTGACGTGGCTTTGAGGGGCCTGTATGTTAGAAATCCCAATAAATTACCCTAACTAAGAAACTATACCTCTTAAAGTATTTAAAAAAGCATTTAAGAAGTTTGTTGACCCTTTAGATATTTCACAGAAATTAAAGCAAAGTGGAGGAGAAATTTAAAAATTTCACTTTTTTTGCAGATTTTCAATTTTTTTTCATTATTCACTGGAACACAGTAAATGTTATCATGGAAATGCAGCTTACTATCGATTCCTCAGATTCTGACGTTTTAAGAGATATCCCATATTTGGCCCTAGTGCGCTATTTGGCTCAACCACAAGCCTCAGAATAGGAGGAGCACCTACTGGACTCATTTTTTTATTTAGGTGCCATTTCAGGTTTGCGGACATCCTAAGGTGCCAAAACCTAATAAACTCCCCTAAAAAGACCCCATATTGGAAACTACACCCCTTACAGAATATATCCAGAGGTGCAGTGAGTATATCGACCTCACAGATGTTTCACAAATTTTTTTAGCGTTCGGCTCTGAAAATAAAAATAAAAATTGTTTTCAATAACCTGCAATTTTAGCTGAAAATGTTTAATTTTTACAAGGAATCCTGGAGAAAAAGCCCCCCAAATTATGTTACGCAATTTATTTCAAGTTTGGCAATACCCTACATGTGGGTATAAACTGCTGTTAGGGCGCATGGCAGGGCGTACAAGGGAGGGAGTGTTATTTGGCTTTTGGCACACAGATATTGGTGGGGCCATGTCGCATCTGCAAAGCCCCCAAAGTACTAGAACAGGTGAAACCTTCCAGAAGTTGCCCCATTGTGGATTCAACACCCCTCAGGAATCTCATCTAGGGGTGTATTTTGCATTTTGGGCGCACAGGTGTTCCGTAGTTTTTTTTAGCAGTGGACCATGAAAATGGGGGGAGGGAAACGCAGTTCTGCCATTGTTTTTGGGCTTCATTTTTACAGTATTCGCCATACGGGATAAATGACGGGATAACTTTACTATGGCCGTCGGTACAATTACAATGATATAAATTTTATATAGTTTTTTTGTTTTATTACTTTTACACAATAGAAGTGAGTTTATAAAAAGTTGCCTTTATATGTTGTCATAATCTGACAGCCATAACTTTTTTAATTTTTTGTATACGGAGCTGATTATGGGCTTGTTTTTTACGAGATGAGTTGATGTTTTTATTGGTATGGGGTGCATGTGAGGCTTTGATCATTTTTTATTCAGATTTTTGTGAGGCATTTTGAACAAAATACAGCAAACCTGGTAGTGTTTTTTATTTTTATTTTTTACAGCGGTCACTGTGCGGTATAAATTACATGCTAGTTTTACACAGCAGGTTGATACAGCGATACCAAATTTGTATATTTATTTATTGTTTTACTGCTTTTACACAATAAAAACACTTGTATTTGAAAAGGAAAACACTTTTTTGCATCACCATCGTCTGAGAGCCATAACTTTTTTATTTTTCTGTTTATGGAGCTGTATAGGGACTTTTTTTTGCGGGATGAGTTGACGTTTTTATTGGTATCATTTTTGGGGGGACAAGACTTTATGATCGCTTTTAAATCCGTTTTTTGGAAGGCAGGGTGAAGAAAATACTGCAATCCTAGCAGTGTTTTTTATTTTTATTTTTAATAGCGTTCACCGTGCAGTATCCGTGACAAGTTAGTTTTACTCTGTGGGTTGAGACGATTACGGTGATACCCAATTTATATAGTTTTTTATGTGGAAGCCCACTTTTCTTTAAGTGTTTTTATTGTGTAAAACAATATTTATGCACGCTATCTTCTGATAGCCATAGCTTTTAAATTTTTCTGTGTACAGAGCTATGTAAGGACTTTTTTTTTTGCAGGATGAACTGATGTTGTAATTGGCACCACTTTGATGTTGATATGAGTTTTTGATGACTTTTTACTCCATTTTATGTGCTGCAGGATAAACAAAAGTCGCAATTTTGTGACTGTTTTTTGGGGTTTTTTTTATGGCGTTTACCGTACGGGTTAATTAGCATGACAGATTTATAGGGTAGGCATGCGGCGATACCAAATATGCGTATGTTATTTTTGATCTTTTTTCGGGCGACAGGCATTTGCAAAGGGGAAAAGGTCAGTGTACGTGTTTTTATTTTATTTTTTGTGTTTGTGTTTTACTTTTTCACACTTATTTCACTTTTCCCCAGAGGGGACTTGTATGAACAATTGTGGGCATCATGACGTCACCAGACAACCCGGATGCTGTCATTCAGCATCCGGGCTGTCTGGTAGGAGATCAGTAGTGGCGCTGAAGCGCCGTTACTGCGCCGGGATCGCGGGCAGCATGAGCTCACTCCTGCAACCCGTAGCTGCGATGTCGCGACATCGGGGGGTTAATCCCCCGCGGCTGGAGCTCACTCCGTCTGTGTGGGATGCAGCATGATGCCAGCGGTAATATGCCACTGGTTCCATGCCGCGATCTTGCGTGCTCCGCTTGTGAGCGCGCAAGATTGCCATGATGTACCCATACGTCAATTTGCGGGAACTCCTACCCGACCTTGACGTATGGGTACGTCAAATGTCGGTAAGGGGTTAAGAGTTTTCCCTGTATCAGTGTGTATAGGGCAAACTGCCAATCACTGTGTGTGGGAGGGATAAGCAGTACTTTCAATTTCACTGTTTTCTCTGCTTTTTACACAGAAAATCAGCATCAAATCATATAACCCCATATATCACAGAGCTCAGCGTCTCTCCATTTATTATATTCTGCACCCGGATAGAGTAGCATACACCACCTGACAGGTTTCCTCTAAATAAGTAGTAGAACATAAGGAAAACTCTTACAATTTTGTATTGCCACAATCATACCAGCATGCAGAATAAAGATGTGATTTATACCCGCGGTCCCAAACATTTTTTCCACCCGTAACGGGTTTTTTGCACGACAGTTTTTTGGTGGCCCAGGGGGGGCGGGGTTATTGTGGGCGGGGTTATTCGGGGCGGGGTTATAGAGGGGGTTGGAGGTTTAGAATCACACACACACACAACAAAAAACACAATGAAGTGTATACTGTGTCACTTAGGGATATAGTATGGGGTAACCAGTATTTTATAACTGCAGACTGATTGTCAGCTCTGTGGGTCAGTATTATACTAATAATGCTGACCCACAGAGCTGACAATCAGTCTGCAGTATTATTGATCAGCATTATACATGTATATGTAATCAGCTCTGTCATTCTAGAGATATATGCCCCCTGTAGTCATTAGAGATAGGTATATATGACCCATGTAGCAATGATAGATAAATTATATTATTATTATATTATTATTATTATTATTATTATTATTATTATTATTATTATTATTATTATTATTATAGAATAATTATAGATATACCCCCAGTAGGAATAATTATAGATATGCCCCCAGTAGTAGGAATAATTATAGATAGATGCCCCCAGTAGGAATAATTATAGATATGCCCCCAGTAGTAGGAATAATTATAGATATGCCCCCAGTAGGAATAATTATAGATATGCCCCCAGTAGTAGGAATAATTATAGATATGCCCCCAGTAGGAATAATTATAGATATGCCCCCAGTAGTAGGAATAATTATAGATATGCCCCCAGTAGGAATAATTATAGATATGCCCCCAGTAGTAGGAATAATTATAGATATGCCCCCAGTAGTAGGAATAATTATAGATAGATGCCCCAGTAGGAATAATTATAGATATGCCCCCAGTAGTAGGAATAATTATAGATATGCCCCCAGTAGGAATAATTATAGATATGCCCCCAGTAGTAGGAATAATTATAGATATGCCCCCAGTAGTAGGAATAATTATAGATATGCCCCCAGTAGTAGGAATAATTATAGATATGCCCCCAGTAGTAGGAATAATTATAGATAAGCCCCCAGTAGGAATAATTATAGATATGCCCCCAGTAGTAGGAATAATTATAGATATGCCCCCAGTAGGAATAATTATAGATATGCCCCCAGTAGTAGGAATAATTATAGATATGCCCCCAGTAGGAATAATTATAGATATGCCCCCAGTAGGAATAATTATAGATATGCCCCCAGTAGTAGGAATAATTATAGATATGCCCCCAGTAGTAGGAATAATTATAGATATGCCCCCAGTAGGAATAATTATAGATATGCCTCCAGTAGGAATAATTATAGATATGCCCCCAGTAGGAATAATTATAGATAGATGCCCACAGAAGAATAATTATAGATAGATGCCCCCAGTAGGAATAATTATAGATATGCCCCCAGTAGTAGGAATAATTATAGATAGATGCCCCCAGTAGTAGGAATAATTATAGATATGCCCCCAGTAGGAATAATTATAGATATGCCCCCAGTAGGAATAATTATAGATATGCCCCCAGTAGGAATAATTATAGATATGCCCCCAGTAGTAGGAATAATTATAGATAGATGCCCCAGTAGTAGGAATAATTATAGATAGATGCCCCCAGTAGGAATAATTATAGATATGCCCCCAGTAGGAATAATTATAGATAGATGCCCCCTGGCTAATTAAAAAAAAATTAAAAATAAAAAAAGAAGAAGAAAGTCACTCACCTTACCCGGATCCCCGGCCGAGCTGCTCCCTCCCGGATCCAGCGTGTGGCGCGACTGAGCGGCGCAGGGGGTGTGACGACACCTCCACATCACTCCCCCTGCGTCGCTGATCGTTGTAGATGCAGAGTTCAGTGAGCACCGCATCTTGAACAAATGATAGAGAAAGAAGGGATGGTAATGAGCCATCCCTGCTCTCTCTATAGTGAAGCAGCCACACGCTGTGCGCAGCTGCTATCTCTGCGTGGCCGGATTACAACGGCCGCGCAGAGGAGATGCCGACCGCCCGGACTAAAGTTACCGGGTGGCTGGCATCATGTTAGCCCGGGGCCACGGACCAGCAGAGCAGGAGCCATGGCCCGGTGCCGGTCCACGGTCCGGCGCTTGGGGACCCCTGATTTATACCACCCAGTGAGCTATATATAATCCCCACAACCACCACCAACAACCAGCATTTTTCACATTCAACCCTACAAATTTAGAAATTTTTTGGGGGGTTTCCCAGTACAGAATATGGTACAGTTAATAGTACCATTAAAAAGGACAGCTTGTTTCACAAAACAAAAGTAATGATATGGTTTTTGTAGATGGAAAAATGTGTGGGTCTAGGAAGGCAAGGAGTAAAAAATAAATGCAATGTAGAAAAAATCCCTGTGGAGGTAAGGAGTTAAAATTCAAGCATGTGGTTTCATAATTTAGGACGACATGTATGAAAGGGTTTTTCACCATTTTTCTGGCCTACAATGCACCTAACTGAGCTGGCTACGATGTCTAATGCGCCTAACGTATGTGTTAGGTGTATTGTTCGTAAGACTTGACACTTTCGAATGCGCCTAACATGAAGGGGTGTTCTGGGGGCATTATGGAGGTGTGTCGCACCACATTTGTAAGATTGG
Organism: Phyllomedusa bahiana; assembly: GCA_025379985.1. Lineage (NCBI taxonomy): Eukaryota > Metazoa > Chordata > Amphibia > Anura > Hylidae > Phyllomedusa > Phyllomedusa bahiana. The sequence continues at coordinate 28,556 of JAODAL010042762.1, forward strand.
GCACATATATGAATGTGGTTCGGCAAAACTAGATGCATTACTGCTCCTATTTCAATGTGGTCTGCCTGAGCCTGAGGAGTCGAAGTGAAGCTAGATTTGCTGTAAGCGGCAAAAATGTACAATATTTCTCAACTTAAACCAGTACATTAATAAAAAGTAATTTATTATAATTCTCAAACTGTATACAATTTAATTATTTAAATTTAATGAAAAAAGTGATCATATAAAATATAAAAATATATAATGTCCCCAAAACATAGAAGTATCTCCTGTAAAATGTGTTTAAATTTAATAGAATCTTAAACTAATTTTACATTAAATAACCCACTGATTATGTTATACAGATTTTTATATTTAAAATTTTTACTACATTAAATTTTAAATTTATTTTGCTGCTCTCACCCTTTATTTTGCATACAGGAAGAGCCAGCACAGCAAAGATCTTCTTGGGACCTGTGGTCCTCCAAGCAGGATCAGTACTATAGTTTCTATTCACTGACATGCTATTCTAATGATTTTTCTCTTATTTCCAGCCTATCTATAGCCTTTATACACGATAGGCACATTACTTATGCACCTAAGTTCTGTAATGCGCCTAACACATAGGCATGGTGCGACGAACTTTTCACACCATTTATGAATGAAAAAAAACCACTTTCATACATCAGGTGCATTATACACTGAAAACGAGACTCGGTTATTCACTTCGATTCGCCTTCCTTCATACATGTCGCCCTTAGTGTTATTGTAACCTAATTACATAATATACAAATTGTGTAAGTTTGTAAGTAAGAGCTTTTTAATTAATGTTCATGTTAACCCGCCTAACAAAGATTCCTTGTTCCCTAGGTTGGTGGTTTGATGCTTGTGGCCCATCCAATTTAAATGGCATCTATTACAAAAGTGGATCCGGTCCACCTAAGTATAATAGTATCAAGTGGCATTATTGGAAGGGACCCAGCCATGGCCTGAAGTCTGTCACCATGTTGATCCGCCCTACAGACTATTGAACTTTAAGCTTTAAAATGTGGCTAGTAATTATATCCTGCCTTTGGAAATCAAAAAACGAGCCTAAAATGGTCAGTTTCAGTAATGGTCTTGCATTGATGACTGTACCGTGTAGACTGACCAGTATCTCATTTTCATCAGTCATAACTGTTGGACTTACATGTGAAAAAGATTGAGCTACATGTTTATCTGCACTGTGACAGGAAACGTTTCTTCTCATTATGATGACCACCAGTGATGGAGTTGATCAGAATTTCCTGAATTTAAGTTAATTCTTTAGGATGATACACCACTGCCAGTTCACAACTCTTTCAAATCAACCAATCAACTAATGTGGCTTGTATGTAGAGTTAATAATTGTGCATAAAATGCAGTCATCAATTTCTGGTATTTGACACCACTTAATAAAACATTTAAAATAAGTAAACCTCCTATTAACTAACACAAGAAAGTGTTTAGTAGCTAAATTAATCTACATCTGGCTCAGACATACAGGGTGGTCTTTGAAGAAAGGCCTGAATAGTGGCTATATCACACAGTCACGCACTTCTCAGTCTGCTCATACTTATGCATGAGTGTGTCTGGTCCTCCAAAGAGCAACATGCCACTTTGGTCTACATGAACTGGAATTTTTCCTCACTCATACTCTGTACGTTAGAAAATGGATCTTTTGGAGCCACAACAAACTGTTAACTATCGTAGGTTCTGAATTGATATGATATTGATTTATGATAGCCACGCTGTTGTGGGTGATAACTAGAGATGAGCATATTTCTAAAAAAATTCGATTCGGCCGATTCACAGAATTTTCCCCCAAAACTTGTTTCGTTCTGGATTTATTCGCGACTAATCTTGTTAAAAAACAGCTATTTCCTGGCTGCAGATAGGCTGTATGGTGTTGTTGAATTGTGCCATGCTCAAATTTGCATAGTGAGCGTGGGTTTGTAATTTAAACAATGCTGTGAAATTTTGTTTTGACACACAGATGACAGGCGCCGCTCTTAGAATTGCTTCACACTTCACTTATCTGGGCAGGTAACGGGGTCAAAACTGACCAAATAACTGAAGTGGGAACGCAGCCTGACAAGGTAATGTCAGCGGCAGCGAGAAACAACCAAGCAGATGGCCAAGATCCCAACATAGCGTCAAATAGCTCACTCCTTTTACACCGCCATCAGATGATTCCACAGATTATGTCAGAACCTGTTCTGTTAAACGCTGATGCATGTAACAGGGTGGAGAGGGTGTCGGCAGTAATTTTGCATTGATGTCACTGATCATTTTGCCCTTCCTTTGATCCGTCAGTGTCCGCTTTCAATCGGTCAATAATCCATCAGTATTGCTAAAGCCAAAGAGAAACAGAGATGACAAGTAAATGGAATATTTGCATGTCTTCTGTGTTTCCTACAGACTGAACTGGATGGGTTTCAGATGTAAGTAGGGCAGAAATACACACACTGGATTTGACACAGAGTTCTCCACAATAAGTGAAAAAATAAACTCTTTGCTACAGATAGCAATATCTCAAAATACGCTGGTTCAAGAACAGGTGTGTATATGACACACAACTGTGTATTTGAAAGGTAGTTCACCCCAGTAACTCAAAAATCGGAAGTATTTTGCAATCTAGTGCTGCTACACAGAGATTCTTGTGCGTACGAGACACATTGACAAGTGGCAGAATTTAACATGGTGCCCTTTTTATAGGGCTTGTGACATCACAGAAGCTGACTGGATGCTGATTTGGCTGCATGTTGCACATGTATTGAGGGCATTCCTTTCTTCCTCCCATAGTTCTTTGCCCCATGTCACGTCATGTGCTCGCAACCATTTTAGATTCGTTACTGCGAATCGCCATGAACTTCGGCTTCATTCAGAGCCGAATTTTTCCTGAAATTCTAAATGAATTCCACTTTGTTAAAATCAATTCGCTCATCTCTAGTGATAACAGAAGAAGATTTATCAGTAAAACAATGTTATAGTCGTATCCCAAATGAACCTTTCACTTTCATACTATTGGAATCACATTCATGTGATTTAACATTTTCATTCATATCATATGTATATCCAATAAAAATATAAAATTGCATGGATCTCAAAAATAGATTTCTTACTAGAAGAACAGCTATTTAACAACAGAAACTGTAACTATAATTTTAAGTTCTGTTTGAAATAGATATTTTTTTCAGGGTCGAAGAAACATTTTTTGTGAAATGTGAATTAGTACCAACCAAGATGCAAATGTTGAGATTTTTATGCTTGTGGATGTTTGATATCTGCACCCAGAGTCCTTTTCTTCTGTGCTCAGAATATCTGCTGTTGTGTCCGTCTTCAACCTAAATATTTGATATTTTGGTGTATTTTATATTATGTTTGTATTAATTAATGTGCCATTAAATGATATGCAAACACCTGGATTGGTCAGTAAGTTACCTAACAGACAAAACAGCAAAAGCAAAAATGTCAATTATCACTATTGTATAGCAAAAAGGGGCCAGAATAAAAATACAGCAAACATCACTATTTATTGGTCCTGATCACATTAAAAAAAAACTATGCTAAACTACAGCTTTACTCCAACTATTCCACATCCTAAATAAGGAATTCCCATATTTTAACCCAGTTGAATCATATTGTTATGACCAGCGGCTAATATCCAAAGTAATCACCATGTGCAGATGGGTTGGGAGTGACACAATAAGGTCTTGGTAGGTTGTCACAGGTATCCACACCAAACCTACAGTAAGTTAAAAAAAAAAAAAAAGTATTCATACCCCTTGAACTGCTCATTCTTTTTAAACATTACAGCCACAAAGTTACATATTTTTATATGATGAAGCAACAGTGTATCAAGTATTTGTGAAGTATAAAGAAAGGGATACATGATTTTCCAAATTTTTGCAAATTAAAAAACTGAGAAGTGTGGCGTACATATGTATTCAGCCTCTCTGAATCAATACTTTATAAGATCACCTTTATCTGCAATGACAACTGCAAATCTGTTGGAATATGGCTCTACAGGATTTGCATCTAGAGACTGGAATTTGTGCACATTCTTCTTTGCAAAATAACGGTCGCTTAGTCAGAATCCATAAACTCAGTCAAATAAGAGGAGTTTAATTACATAACCAAACAAAGGCGTCAACAAAAGAAGCTCAGAATATATATAGAGTTAAAAAGAGAAAAGGTTATTATACAAAATGCATTAAAAAAGTTAAAAAGGCAGTGCTGTAGTTTCAAACACCCAAAGTAATTATCCAAAACCACATATACATTAGCATGGATAAAGTATGAAATAAAAAGTAAATAGATACCCCCCAGTAGTACACAAGTACATACAACATGAACACCAAATAGGCTAAAGATCTGAAAGGATACAACCTAATGGATGCAAGGGGCTTTTTTCTTGAAAGCATTCAGTCTTTATCCCTTTTTGTTTATTAACAAAAGTGCCCTATCAGCTTATGTTCTTCCAGCAGTGGTTGCTGGGTGCTCTCTGATGCTTCTCACCTGAAGCAATAATGAATTATGAAAGAAGGCAACCCTTTGCCAATCAATGGAGGTCTGATTCTGACACTGCTGTGAAATCGAAGCCTTTTCTGCTAATGCAACTTCATTAGCAGAGACACAGTGACCATCCATCTGCTTCCAAGCTCTACACCGTAGGGTTCACTGAAGTGTTATTTTAGACAAACGTTTGGTAGTGCCAATCGTCCAATCACAATACATTTTATAGAGAAGAACTTTGGGAATTTTTTTTAAACTCTGCTCCCTGACGTGGCTTATATTACCGCTTGTGGTGTTCCAAGGATCCCCCTCAGGCTCCCTTTTAAGGTGGGCCCAGCTGTTACAGTTAGATTCGGGCCATTGACCCCACCGTAGTGCCCCTTAAAACCCTTTTGAAAATCATGCTGTGGTTTTGCCAGCAGTCACAGCAAATTCCCCGATCCGAAATTATTAACCACTGACCAAACATTTGATACCCCTTGAGTCCAGCAACTCCCTTCACCCACCTGTGCGGCTTCTCCACCAAACGGTTTTGGCATCTCTCGGTTCCAAAGTTGCATCTCTTTGCCGCCCCAAGGATGGGGGGACCCAAGCCGGGTGGGCTAATCAGTTCCCACAGAAGGTCCATCAGGTCACCCTTTTTTCCCGGGGGGAACCCCAGCATGGCCCACTTCCTTTTGGATAGGGCTAGTTTTTGAGCGATTTTTATCGAAAGTTAAAATGGCAAGGTTTTTTGGTGATCAAAATTTTCGATCATCAAAAATTTAAGGTTAAAATTGTCATCATTATTAACTCCCCCATTTTCGGCGTTTCCCTGAAATTTTTTGGCGGCCAGAAATCAGATTACAAAATGAGGGGTTTTGAGATTTTTTGTGCGCGTCATGACTGGGATTTATGGGCGATTGGCTGGAAAAATAAATGACCTCGTTTACTTAGAACGCTTTTCCTTTTTTGCCTTAGTGTCTCTCAGCGTCTATGGGAAATGGACTTTGCGCTCTGCCTGGGAAAAAAGGGCCAGCGAAATTAGTCTATTTCTGACAGAGAAAACCTTTTTCTATTAGCTGTGATCCTTCCCAATTTATTTAGATTAGAGTTTGGTTTTATGTAGTTAGCTGAGAATTTTTTAAAAAAGCATTACCGTGTAAAAGTACAGGGGGGCGGGGGGGGGGGGCCCGGCGGGGGAAAAACAGACAAGCCCTATTATAAAGAACGTGGATAAAGTTCACCAAAACTTAGTGTAGACAGTGGACTGCAATATCTTTATTATTAACAGTTTTTATTGAAATATTTCCTGGGTATTGGGGAGCCCGAATTTATTGGATACACATATTTTTAGTGACTGCAGGGCTCTTTTTTGGTGCAAAATCCACTTTTTTTTCAGTATACATTTCAGTTGGGGTTCTTTTTAAAATTTTCCCAT
>JAODAL010042763.1:0-34488 GCA_025379985.1 Phyllomedusa bahiana
TATGAATACCTGCGCAGTTGGCGGGGTGTGCATATGCTCTCGACAAAAAAAGAGGGGAAAACTGTGCAGACCCCCCCCTTCCCCCCTCCATCCCCCTCCTCTGGAAACCGTCCCCCCCCCTTTCCCTTTTGGGTCCCCCTTTGGGCAAGGGGGGGTTTCTACATGTTTGGATTAAATCGGGAAAACCCCCCAGTGGGAGTTGTTTCTTTGGGGCCCACCCGTGGGTTGTTTTTTGGGGGGGACCCGTGGAGATATTTTTTGGGGCCCCAGTGGAGATGAAAAATTGGGGTTTCCCCAGTGGGGGAAGGGTTTTTTGGGACCCACCAGTGGAGAGATTTTTTGGGGCCACCCTGGGTTTTTTTCTTGGGGCCCACCCGTGGAGTTGTTTTTTTGGGGCGACCAGTGGGGGATGGGTTCTTGGGGGCCCCCCCCCAGTGGAGATGATTTTTGGGGGGCCCCCAGTGGAGGTGATTCTTGGGGGCCAAAAAGTGGAGGTGATTTTTTGGGGGCCCCCAGTGGGGGTGATTCCCTTGGGGGGCCCCCCAGGGGGAGGTGATTCTGGGGAACACCCCGTTGGGGGAAGATTTTTGGGGGCCCCCAGTGGAGATGAAATTTTGGGGACCACCAGTGGAGATGATTTTTGGGGACCCCCAGTGGAGTTTATTTTTTGGGGCCCCCAAAGGGGATGATTTTTTGGGGCCCCCAGTGGAGAAAGAATTTTTTGGGGGCCACCCGTGGGGATGATTCTTGGGGGCCCCCAGTGGAAAGATTTTGGGCCACCATGGGGATGAAAACTTGGGGGCCCCCAGTGGAGGGATTTCTTGGAGCCACCGTTTGGGGATGGGTTCTTGGGGGGCCCCCAGTGGGGAAAAGATTTTTGGGGCTCACCAGAGGAAAGGATTCTTTGGACCCACCCGTGGAAAATGATTTTTGGGGCCCACCAGTGGGGGATTAAATTCTTGGAGGCCCCCCAGTGGAGATGAAAATTTTTGGGGGCCCCCAGTGGGAGATGATTTCTTTGGGGCCCCCAGTGGAGATAATTCTTGGGGGGCCCCCCAGTGGGAGTTTATTTTTGGGGCCCCCCAGTGGAGATGATTTTTGGGGCCACCAGTTTGGGGATGAATTTTTGGGGAACCCCCCAGTGGGGGATGATTTTTGGGGGCCCCCCAGTGGAGTGGGTTCCCGGGGCCCCCCAGTGGAGCTGAATTTTTTGGGGCCCCCCAGTGGGGGTTGATTCTTGAGGTCCACCCGGAGAGAAAATTTTGGGGCCCCCCGGGGGGACTGTTTTTTGGGGCCCACCGTGGAGATGATTTTTTTGGGCCCACCCGTGGGTTGATTCTTAAAGGGGCCCCCCTGGAGTTGATTCTTAGGGCCCACCAGTGGAGCTGATTCTTGGGGCCCACCAGTGGGGGCTGATTCTTGGGGGCCCCCCGTGGAGTGATTCTTGGCTCCACCCGTTTGGGGGGGGAAGATTCTTGGGGTCCACCATTTGGGGTTTATTTTGGGGCCCACCAGTGGAAAATGATTCTTTGGGGGCCCCCAGTGGAGATGATTCTTTGGGGGCCCACCAGTGGGGGGGATTCTGGGGCCCCCCAGTGGAGATGAATTTTGGGGGCCCCCCCAGTGGGGGTGATTCTTTGGGGCCCCCCAGTGGGGTTGGGGGTTCTTGAGGTCCACCACGGGGGAGAATTTGGGGCCCCCCAGTGAGCGATTTTTTGGGGCCCACCGTGGAGTTGATTCTTAGGGCCCCCCAGTGGAGTTTATTCTTTGGGCCCACCATGGAGTTATTTTTGGGCCCCCCAGTGGAGCTGATTTTGGGGCCCACCCGTGGGGGCTGATTCTTGGGCCCACCCGTGGAGAAGATTCTTTGGCCCACCCGTGGAGAAGTTTTTTGGGGCCCCCCAGTGGAGATGATTCTTTGGGTCCACCAGTTTGGGGTGATTCTTGGGGGTCCACCAGTGGAGTGATTCCCTTTGGGGTCCAACCTTTTGGGGATGTTTTTTGGGACCCACCAGGGGGAGATTATTCTTGGGACCCACCATTTGGGGTGATTTTTGGGACCCCCCAGTGGAGCTTTATTCTTTGGTTTCCCCCCCAAATTGGGCTGATTCTTGGCCACCCCGTTTGGGGCTTTATTCTTGGCACCACCCGTGGAGGGTAATTTTTGGGGGGAACCCCCCGTGGAGATGATTATTGGGCTACCGTGGGATTATTTTTTGGGGTACCAGTTTTAGGGTTTTTTCGAGGCCACCAGTGGAGGTGGTTTTTTGGGGCCCCCCCAGTGGGGTGATTTCTTGGGGCCCCCCAGTTTGGGGTTTATTCTTGGGGAACCCTGGAGAAAAAAATTTTTGGGGGCCCCCATTGGGGGAAGATTCTTTGGGGCCACCCGTGGGGGGATGATTGGGTTGGGGGCCAACAGTTTGGGGGTTGATTCTTTGGAGCCACCAGTGGAGATGATTCTTGGGGGGCCCCCAGTGGAGATGATTTTTGGGGGGCCCACCCGTGGAGAGGTTCTTGGACCCACCAGTGGAATGGGTTTTTTGGGAAACCCCCCAGGGAGAGGGTTCTTGGGGGGCCCCCCAGTGGGGGATTTATTCTTGGGGGCCCCCCCTTTGGGGGATGATTTTTGGGGCCCCCCCATTTGGGGATGATTCTTGGAGCCCCCCAGGGGAAATGATTCTTGGGGCCCCCCAGGGGGAGAGATTCTTGGGGGCCCCCAGTGGAGGTGATTCTTGGGGGGCCCCCAGGGGGAGTTTTTTTTCTTCGTGCCCACCCCGTGGAGATGATTCTTGGAGCCACCAGTGGAATGATTTTGGGGGGCCCCCCGTGGAGACGATTCTGGGGGACACCAGTGGAGATGATTTTTGGGGCCACCAGTGGAGAATTTTTCTTGGGGGAACCCCGTGGAGATGATTTTTGGGGACCACCAGTGGAGATGGAAATTTTTGGGGCCCACCAGTGGAGTTGTTCTTAGGGTCCCCCCAGTGGAGATGATTCTTGGGGCCACCAGTGGATGATTCTTTGGGGGAAACCCGTAGCGATTCTTGGGGGCCCCCAAAGGGGGGAGGGGATTTTGAGGCCACCAGTGGAGGTGGTTCTTGGGGCCCCCCCCAGTGGAGTTGATTCTTGGGGGCCCCACCAGTTTGGAAAGGGGGTTTCCCTTTGGGGCCATCAGTGGAGAGATTCCCTTTGGGGCCACCAGTGGAGTTTTTTTCCTTTCGCCCAACCCCTGGAGTTGATTCCCTTTGGGGTTTCCCCCAGTGTAGTTGATTCTTGGGGCCACCCGTGGGGATGATTCATTGGGGGCCCCTAGGGGGAGTTGATTCTTGGGGCCACCAGTGGGGATATTCTTGGGGGCCCCCCCAGGGAGGGTGGGTTTTTTGGGGCCCACCATGGGGGATGATTCTTTGGGGCCCCCCCCCAGTGGGGAGGATTCTTGAAGCCCCCCAGTGGGGGTGATTTTTTGGGGGGGCCATGGAGTTGATTCTTTTGGGGGCCCCCGTGGAGTTATTCTTGGGGGGCCCCCCCAGTGGGGGGGATTTTTTGGGGGCCATCAGTGGGGATTTATTTTGGGGCCAACCCGGGGTTTGGGTTTTCCCGCTGCCCCCCAATGGCGTTTATTTTTTGGGGGCCCCTGTAGTTGTTTCTTTTGGGGCCCCCCGTGGAAAATTCATTTTGGGGCCAAAATAAGGTTTGGGGGTTTTAATTTTTTTGGGGCCCCCCCATTTGAAAAAATTTTTCTTGGGGGCCCACCGTTTGGGGTTGGGTTTTTTGGGGCCCCCCAGTGGGGTTGATTTTGGGGGCCCCCCATTTGGGAAATTGATTCTTGGGGTCACCCGGGGGAGATGATTCCCTTTGGGGGGCCCCGGAGGGGAAATTTTTGGGGCCCCCCATGGGGATGGGTTCCTGGGGCCCCCCACGGAGGGGATTTTGGGGGCACCCCGGGAGAGATTTTTTGGGTCCACCAGTGGAAAATATTTTGGGGCCCCCCGTGGAGATGATTCTTGGGGCCCCCCAGGGGGAAATTTTGGGGTTCTTTGGGTCCCCCCGTTTGGGGTTGTTCTTGGGGCCACCAGGGAGGTGGGTTTTTTTGGGGGCAACCAGGGAGATGATTAATTTGGGGGCCCCCAGTGGAGAAGATTTTTGGGGGCCCCAGTTGGGGTTGATTCTTGGGGCAACCCGTGGAGGGGTTTCTTGGGGCCCACCAGTGGAGGTGATTCTTGGGGCCCCCCGGGGGGGGTGATGCTTGGGGCCCCCCAGTGGAGGTGATTCTTTGGGGGCCCCCAGTGGGGGTGATTTTTTGGGGGCCCACCCCTGGAAAATGATTTTTGGGGGCCCCCAGTGGAAATTTATTCTTGGGGGCCCCCAAAGGAGTTTGGGTTCTTTGGGGCCACCTTTGGGGAAAGATTCCCTTTGGGGGCCCCCATGGAGATTTTAAAAATTGGGGCCCACCAGTTGGGGAGGATTTTTGGGGCCCACCAGTGGGAGGATTTTTTGGGACCCCACCGTGGAGAGGGGTTCTTGGAGCCCCCAGTGGGAGGATTCTTGGGGCCCCCCAGTGGAGGGTGATTCTTGGAGCCCACCAGTGGGGGATGATTCTTGGGGGCCCCCCAGTGGGGTGATTATTGGGGGCCCCCCAGTGGAGGTTTATTATTTTGGGGCCCCCCAGTGGAGGGGATTATTGGGGGCCCCCCAGGGGGGAGGTGATTTTTGGGGCCACCAGTGGAGGTGATTTTTTGGGGCCACCCGTGGGTTGATTCTTGGGGGCACCAGTGGAGTTGATTCTTGCGGGCCCCCCCAGCGGGGAAAATTATTCATGGGGCCACCAGTGGAGCTGATTCTTGGGGCCACCAGTGGAGTTGATGCTTGGGGTCCCACCAGGAGGAAGGACCAGAGGAACCCATCACTATGGCCCAGCCGAATCCCCATGACAAGGGCACTACGGCCCAGCCAGACGTCGAGGGTTCAGAACATATGACTTTTTGTAGGTAATGGCAAAAAAATTGCTTTATTGTTCTCTGGACAGGGTTAGATAAGATTGGAACAGAGCCATAGGGCAATGATAATAGCTATATGTAAAGTAAAGAATCACCAGAGCAAACTAATCTAACTTTACTGCTGCTGCAAAGGGAGGAACGGATTTGAAGTGTGGTCTAATTATAGATAGTAGGTAATGAAAGAATGATCACTCTATTCCTCACTGCACATGGATAGATAAGATTAGACTAACAGGTCAATGATAAGAGTGATACATAAAAGGCTTCATCGTTATCTGCACTGGGTCCTCCAGCATTTTCACACTCATCAGGTCCTGCTGATAATACTTACACCTCTAAGACCATAATCTGCTCTGAAGAGAACCTTCAATGAGCTCGTCAGGGGGAAGTTAAGAAACAAACCAGGAAGTCATGTACAGGGGGGATGGGGAGGATTAAAAAAACTACGGTACATAACAATAACCCAAAAAATCCATAGAATAGTCACGTAGTGTTTGTCAATGGTAGTGTCCCTTTAAGATGAGGGCTGCGTCACGTCATCACCTCTCTTGATAATCCCCCTGACATGAGGAGAGCCATAGCTTCCATATCTGGGGAACAAACTGCAGGTCATGACCACAAGGGCGGCGATAATGAGTATGAGTAACAGTGTGACGTCCTGCTGGTGAGCGGTGACCTGAGGGGACGATGGCGAATACCTGAATGTAATGTCCATTCTCCTTTCGTGCAGATCTCCATAGAGGAGAAGAGGAGCTGGTTCTTCACGATGGCGTCGCTGTGTATGAGGTAAGGCCGCGCCGATTACTATAGGGTGAGTAAGAACCAGGGGTGTCACCTCTACCAGGAGGATAGGGGCGAGTGAGAACCAGGGGTGTCAACTCTACCAGGAGGACGGGGGAGAGTATGAACCAGGAGCGTCGCCTCTACCAGGAGGACGGGGCGAGTAAGAACCAGGGGAGTCACCTCCACCAGGAGGACGGGGCGAGTAAGATCCAGGAGTGTCGCCTCTACCAGGAGGACGGGGCGAGTAAGAACCAGGGGTGTCACCTCTACTAGGAGGACGGGGGCGAGTATGAACCAAGGGCGTCACTTCCACCGGGAGGACGGGGGCGAGTAAGTCCCAGCGGCGTCACCTCTACCAGGAGGACAGGGGCGAGTAAGACCCAGGGGCGTCGCCCCTACCAGGAGGACGGGGGCGAGTAAGACCCAGGGGCGTCACCTCTACCAGGAGGACTGGGGCGAGTAAGAACCAGGGGCGTCACCTCTACCAGGAGGACTGGGGCGAGTAAGAACCAGGAGCATCACCTCTACCAGGAGGATGGGGGGGCGAGTAAGAACGAGGGGCGTCACCTCTACCAGGAGGACGGGGGCGAGTAAGACCCAGGGGCGTCGCCTCTACCAGGTGGACGGGGGCGAGTAAGAACCAGGGGCGTCACCTCTACCAGGAGGACGGGGGGCGAGTAAGAACCAGGGGCGTCATCTCCACCAGGAGGACGAGGGCTCTCCCATAAGAACCAGGGACGTCATCTACACTAGGAGGACGGGGGCGAGTAAGAACCAGGGGCGTCGCCTCTACCAGGAGGACTGGGGCGAGTAAGAACCAGGGGCATCACCTCTACCAGGAGGACGGGGCGAGTAAGAACCAGGGGCGTCACATCTACCAGGAGGACGGTGGCGAGTAAGAACCAGGGGCGTCACCTCTACTAGGAGGGGCGGGGGCGGTAAGACCCAGGGCGACACCTCTACCAGGAGGACGCGGGCGAGTAAGAACCAGGGGCGTCACCTCTACCAGGAGGACGGGGGCGAGTAAGACCCAGGGGCGACACCTCTACCAGGAGGACAGGGGGCGAGTAAGAACCAGGGGTGTCACCTCTACCAGGAGGACGGGGGCAAGTATGAACCAGGGGTGTCACCTCCACCAGGAGGACGGGGGCGAGTAAGAACCAGGGGTGTCACCTCTACCAGGAAGACGGGGGCAAGTATGAACCAAGGGCGTCACTTCCACCGGGAGGACGGGGGCGAGTAAGTCCGAGCGGCGTCACCTCTACCAGGAGGACGGGGGCGAGGAAGAACCAGGGGCATCGCCCCTACCAGGAGGACTGGGGTGAGTAAGACCCAGGTGCGTCACCTCTACCAGGAGGACGGGGGGGGGGGGCGAGTAATAACTAAGGGCGTCACCTCTACCAGGAGGACGGGGGCGAGTAAGAACCAGGGGCGTCACCACCACCAGGAGGACGGGGGCGAGTAAGAACCAGGGGTGTCACCTCTACCAGGAGGACGGGGCGAGTAAGAACCAGGAGCGTCACCTCTACCAGGAGGACAGGGGGCGAGTAAGAACAGGTGCTCACCTCTACCAGGAGGACGGGGGCGAGTAAGAACCAGGGGCGTCGCCTCTACCAGGAGGACGGGGGCGAGTAATGAACCAGGGGCGTCCACCTCACCAGGAGACGGGGGCGAGTAAGAACCAGGGGTGTCACCTCTACCAGGAGGACGGGGGCGAGTAAGAACCAGGAGCGTCACCTCTACCGGAGGACGGGGCGAGTAAGAACCTGGGGTGTCACCTCTACCAGGAGGACGGGGCGAGTAAGAACCAGGGGTGTCACCTCTACCAGGAGGACGGGTGCGAGGAAGAACCAGGGGCGTCGCCGCTACCAGGCGGACGGGGGCGAGGAAGAACCAAGGGCGTCACCTCTAACAGGAGGAGGGGGGCGAGTAAGACCCAGGGGCGTCACCTCAACCAGGAGGACGGGGCGCGTAAGAAACGCGGGCGTGACCACTACCACGAGGACGGGGCGCGTAAGAACCAGGGGCGTCGCCTCTACCAGGAGGACGGGGGCGAGTAAGAACCAGGGTGTCACCTCCACCAGGAGGACGGGGCAGAAAACCAGGGGTGTCACTCTACCAGGGGACGGTGGGCGAGTAAGAACCAGGAGCGTCTCCTCTAACAGGAGGACGGGGGCGAGTCAGAACCTGGGGTGTCACCTCTACCAGGAGGACGGGGGCGAGCCCATAAGAACCAGGGGCGTCACCTCCACCAGGAGAACGAGGGCTCTCCCATAAGAACCAGGGACGTTATCTACACCAGGAGGACGGGGGCGAGTAAGAACCAGGGGCGTCACCTCTACCAGGAGGACAGGGCGAGTAAGAACCAGGGGCATCGCCTCTACCAGGAGGATGGGGGCGAGTAAGAACCAGGGGCGTCAACTCCACCAGGAGGACGGGGGCGAGTAAGAACCAGGGGCGTCACCTCTACCAGGAGGACGGGGGCGAGTAAGAACCAGGGGCGTCACCTCTACCAGGAGGACGGGGGCGAGTAAGAACCAGGGGCGTCACCTCTACCAGGAGGACGGGGGCGAGTAAGAACCAGGGGCGTCACCTCTTCCAGGATGACGGGAGCTCTCTCATAAGAACCCGCGCAGATATGACAATCGCCATCGGTCATGAGCAAATCTGCGCCCGAAGGCTCCGCCCACACTTGGCGGGTGCACAGAATTTTATTTCTATCGGATTCAGAAGGAACAGGAAAACCTCTCCCTCATGCCTCTCCCTAAGGGAATGTTTACACCACGGCTTTTATACCCTATTTCGGGGCGTAATTTTAGGGCCTGTAAATCCTAGAGCTACGGATTACCTCCATCTTCCCCAATGTGTATTGAGCGCCGGGTGAAGGAAGTGGCGTCACCGGGGATAATAGAAATGAATGCTGCTCCCCCCCCTACCCAGTGCTGGTCAGCATGTTCTATCAAAACACCTGTGTCATGTACTGTGCGCCACAATGCAGCGTGTGAGCATAGTCTTATGCGTCTCCCTCGCGCCTTACCCCTTGTGGCCCTTGTGCTTCTCCCCCTTGGCACTCGCACCTCTCCCTTCGCGCCTCTTCTCTTGCGCCTTTCACCTCACCCCTCGTGGTGCTCACGCCTCTCCCCTTGCGCCTCTCCCTTCGTATCTCTCCCCTTGTGCCTCTCCCCTCGTGGTGCTCGCACCTCTCCCCCTGTGTCACCCACTCCTCTCTCTTCGCACCTCTCCCCTCGTGGCGCTCGCACCTCTCCCCTTGTGTCATCCGCGCCTCTCCCTTCACCCCTCTCTCCTCATGCCTCTCCCCTCATGCCTCTCCCCTCGTGTTGCTCGCATCACTCCCCTCATGCCTCTCCCCTCGTGCCACTCACACCTCTTCCCTCGCACTTCTCCCGTTGTGTCACTCGCACCTTTCCGCTCGCACCTCTTCCCTCATGCCTCTCCCCTTGTGGTGCTCGCACCGCTTCCCTCGTGTTGCTCGCACCTCTCCCCTTTCCGCTACTGGCGTCCGTACCTCTCCCCTCGTGGTGCTCGCACCTCTCCCGGTGTGCGTCTCTCCTCGTGCTTCTTCCCTGGCGCCTCTCCCCTTGTGGTGCTCGCATCTCTCCCCTCATGCCTCTCCCCTCGTTCATCTCCCCTCATGACCACTGGATCAGAGCTTCTGAGACCCGGGTCAAGTACATTCAGTGTCGCTCCATCCAAAGTCTGAGCCCACAGAGACAGCGAGTTCCTCCCGACGTCGCCTCCTCCCTGCCGTGACGCCATCGCTCACCCGCTGTGACGCCATCGCTCACCCGCTGTGACGCCATCGCTCACCCGCTGTGACGCCATCGCTCACCCGCTGTGACGCCATCGCTCACCCACTGTGACGCCATCGCTCACCCATTGTGACACCATCGCTCACCGGCCGTGACGCCATCGCTCACCTGCTGTGACGCCATTGCTCACCCGCTTTGACGCCATTGCTCAGCCGCTGTGACGCCATTGCTCAGCCATTGTGACGCCATTGCTCACACACTGTGATGCCATTGCGCACCCGCTGTGACACCATTGCTCACCTGCTGTGACGCCGTTGCTTACTGTGACGAAAACAGCCTAGTCCGCTGTCGCGACCAGCCATCCTTGCAACGCAACACTGGGTTACTTGACACAAAACCCGCAACCTGAATGCACCCAAAACTTTGTATTTGCACTCTGACTTGTCTAGTGCTGAGTTAGTCTTAAGACCCCAGCAGCAAAACCCACTGCTGGCAGTCCTTAGTGTTTGGGAGTACGGGACACGCACTCACAAACACTATTGTCTTGATCCCACCGCTCTGCCACCAATATGTGACGAAAACAGCCTAGTCCGCTGTTTACCCTTGCCCACACCGGCACAGGGAGAACCAGGGAGGACGAGAGAACACTCTCCTCGTCCAGAACCCTGAACGGCTGCCACCAGTTTCTGGTTTAGTTATAAGACCGGTCCGTGACCAATCTTATAACAAGGCCGAAACCAGCCTTGGGGTAGCTATATATCATAGACCGAGTATTAGGCGTGTGAGGCCGTTGATCAAGACAGACTAACTCAGATTAAAGTTTATAGATTTAATTAGCCGTGGAGGGCACACTAGACAGATAATATATACACGATGGATAACAATATACAGGTAGGAGACAGATGCAAATACAATTATGGAGTACAGACAAAAGGCAGTTAGAATAATCAAGTTACCGTGGTTGCTTGCTTGTGGCCCGGCCGCATGGGGGGCAGATGTGGCCTGGCTGCTGAGTGATGATGTCACGGACCTGCTCTCAGGCACCCCCCTCCTCTCTGGATCAAACAGGAAGAGCCAACTCTGGCTCCTGGCTTATATCTGCGAGGGGCAGCCCACTGGGCAGCCCCCTACACACCCCTGGGACGGCCTATGCACTCCTCCCACTCAGGTCATGCAGTTTCTGATGCAAAACCAAAAATGGACGATAACTCGGCAGGGCATTGGCACAGACCCGCGCCGGTGGTACCATCCGAACCGTCTGGGCTTTCCTGACGCCTGGATATCAAACATGCTTATCTTCTGGACCCCGTAGGCCCGGTTCTGGATATCTCCGTCCCCTGGCGTCCTGGAAAACCGGGAAATGGGCGTGTGCGTGCGGGGAGCTCTATATTTTGTGATATGAACCCGCCACGCACCAGTTATGAGCGGATCGCCTATGAATCGATATGACAAATCGGAGACGACCCGTCTGGGTTATGATTGCTGGAGTCTTTGAAGCTGGGACTACCATTTGTTCAGGGCTAATTGGATTCATGAGGGTCTTTTCATGGGTTGCCCCCCTGCTGGGGCGACTTCCTATAGAAAGGCATTTACACTGGGCTTCGTTACTGTGTAAATTGAGCTTGTGCTGTGGTGGGGGAAGCTGTGCTCTGACTAGATACAGAATGGTTGAGGGGGAGAGAACTGACAGTGGGGAATGGAATAAAGTGAATTCTACATCACACTCACCCGCTGTGACACCATTGCTCACCTGCTGTGACGCCATTACTCACCCGCTGTGACACCATTGCTCACCTGCTGTGACGCCATTACTCACCTGCTGTGACACCATTGCTCACCTGCTGTGACGCCATTACTCACCCGCTGTGACACCATTGCTCACCTGCTGTGACGCCATTGCTCACCCGCTGTGACACCATTGCTCACCTGCTGTGACGCCATTACTCACCCGCTGTGATGCAATTGCTAACCCACTTCGACGCCATTACTAACCTGCTGTGACGCCATTGCTCACCCGCTGTGACGCCATTGCTCAACCGCTGTGACGCCATTGCTCACCCGCTGTGACGCCATTGCTCACCCACTGTGACGCCATTGCTCAGCCGCTGTGACGCCATTGCTCAGCCGCTGTGACGCCATTGCTCAGCCGCTGTGACGCCATTGCTCACCCACTGTGACGCCATTGCTAACCCGCTGTGACGCCATTGTTCACCCGCTGTGACGCCATTGTTCAACCCGCTGTGACGCCATTGTCCCCGCTGTGACGTCATTTCACCCCTGTGACGCCATTGCTCACCCGCTGTGACGCCATTGCTCACCCGCTGTGACGCCATTGCTCACCCGCTGTGACGCCATTGCTCAGCCGCTGTGACGCCATTGCTCACCCGCTGTGACGCCATTGCTCACCCGCTGTGACGCCATTGCTAACCCGCTGTGACGCCATTGTTCACCCGCTGTGACGCCATTGTTCACCCGCTGTGACGCCATTGTTCACCCGCTGTGACGCCATTGCTCACCCGCTGTGACGCCATTGCTCACCCGCTGTGACGCCATTGTTTCACCCGCTGGCTTGTCGCCCAATTCTAGCTCCTCTGCGCTTCCAGGTTAGACGAAATTGCTCACTCTGCGAGAGAAGCCATTGTTATAACAACCCGCTGTGCGCATGCTGCAAAGTCGTTTAACAACCATTGCTAAGGAGCGTAACCCTTTCGCCACGCTGCGGCCATCTCACCTCCTGCATTATTGCACCCGCTATGACGCCATTGCTCACCCGCTGTGACGCCATTGCTCACCCGCTGTGACGCCATTGCTCACCCGCTGTGACGCCATTGCTCACCCGCTGTGACGCCATTGCTCACCCGCTGTGACGCCATTGCTCACCCGCTGGCTTTGTCGGCTCCAGGAATAATCTATTGTCTCCTTCCTGCGCTTCCAGGTTAGACGAAATATTCATCACAAAGGAGAATCTGGAGAAGAAGCGACTGCTGTATTATAACAAAACGCTGCTGCTGCTGCGGGAAGCTGCAAAGTCGTCTAACAACCATTACAAAGGTAGCGTACCCTACGCCCCCGCCTCGCGCGCATCCCACACCTCCTGCTATCACCTGGTGCCTGCAGCACATTGCAACCATCCGCTTCATCGGTTTCCATCATCCATGGATGATACTAAATAAAGGGAACCTTTATCTGTAGATTATAAGTGACTGTTCTTCATGTATCACTGACCTGGAGAGGCCTTAAAGTGCTCCAGAGCTGTACTCACAATTCTGCTGCTCAACGAACCTATCTGAGCTCCTGATGTAAGGATGTGGTGCCCCTTGGGGATGACCCATCTGAGGGGGGATGGTGGCCATCAGGTTCCTCTCCCCCCTTCATCCCCGACTCTCTCAGCATAGAGACAACCTTGCTTTAGGACTGCTTGGTTGTCGCCTGGACTCTTGACCGGGCTGATACCAGGAGCAGGACTGGACTTTTGGTGAGACTGCTGCACTTTCTTGGGTGAAGAGAGCGAGTATTTGGGATTTCAGAAAAATAAGTGACATGGCTTTTCCCAGGTAGCATAGCCCTAGAGCGGGGTGGTCAAGGGCCGTCCGCCATGTCATTTTATGTGGAGAACTTAGAGACAGCGAGCAGGGGCGGACGAGGTCTGATTGCAGGACCCGCTCTCCACTGTCCCCAGAGGACACCTCTTGTACTTGGCATAGCGAGCGGCGCCATCTTGGATTTGGATCTCCATGGCACTTTGTTTAGCAACTCAGGCAGTGGCACAGCTGTGACCGCCCTACCCAGGCCCCGGCCACCAACCACGGCCCCTCAATGGCCCTTATCAGAGCAATCATAATCCTAATGAGGCCCCCAGTGAGTCTGACCCCCTGCCCTGATGGCTCCGTACCGGCCGTGTCTCCTCAGACAGAAGCCTTACAATGGGACCTCGGCCGCTTCAGAAACCATCCTGGGTGTTTACAGAGCAAACAAAGTAGGATCTGTGTTCTCTCCACAGATGATTGCACAAGGTAAATGACAGGGATTAGGGCCACACCAACACTCACAGGATGGGCCGGGCTACGTGTGGGCATCTCACAACGTTCAACACAATCGCCCCAGTGTCTTCTGTCATGAAGAACAACCTCAGCAGGTCCATGACGGGCAGTGACTCCGCGGTGGGATAGGATGATACCACCTGTATAATGTCCATGACGGGCAGTGACTCCGCAGTGGGAGATGATGATACCCACCTGTATGATGTCCATGACGGGCAGTGCCGCGGTGGGAGATGATGATACCACCTGTATGATGTCCATGACGGGCAGTGACTCCGTGGTGGGAGATGATGATACCCACCTGTATGATGTCCATGATAGGCAGTAACTCTGCGGTGGGAGATGATGATACCCACCTGTATGATGTCCATGATGGGCAGTGACGCTGCGGTGGGAGATGATGATACCCACCTGTATGATGTCCATGATGGGCAGTGAATCTGCGGTGGGAGATGATGATACCCACCTGTATGATGTCCATGATGGGCAGTGACTCCGCGGTGGGAGATGATGATACCCACCTGTATGATGTCCATGATGGGCAGTGACTCCGCGGTGGGAGATGATGATACCCACCTGTATGATGTCCATGATGGGCAGTGACTCCATGGTCGGAGATGATGATACCCACCTGTATGATGTCCATGATGAGCAGTGACTCTGCGGTGGGAGAAAATGATACCCCCTGTATGATGTCCATCATAGGCAGTGACTCCGCGGTGGGAGATGATGATACCCACCTGTATGATGTCCATGATGGGCAGTGACTCTGCGGTGGGAGATGATGATACCCTCCTGTATGATGTCCATGATGGGCAGTGACTCCACGGTGGGAGATGATGATACCCACCTGTATAATGTCCATGATGGGCAGTGACTCTGCGGTGGGAGATGAAGATACCCTCCTGTATGATGTCCATGACGGGTACTTTACTCTGCGTGGTAAAGACGAACCCTCCTGTATGAATGTCCATGATGGGCAGTGACTCCGTGGTGGAGATGATGATACCCACCTGTATGATGTCCATGATGGGGAGTGACTCTGCGGTGGGATATGATGATAACCTCCTGTATGATGTCCATGATGGGCAGTGACTCCGCGGTGGGAGATGATGATACCCACCTGTATGATGTCCATGACGGGCAGTGACTCCATGGTCGGAGATGATGATACCCACCTGTATGATGTCCATGATGGGCAGTGACTCCACGGTCGGAGATGATGATACCCACCTGAATGATGTCCATGATGGGCAGTAACTCTGCATTGGTAGAAGATGATACCCTCCTGTATGTTGTCCATGATGGGTATGGACTCTGTGGTGGGAGATGATGATACCCTCCTGTAAGAAGTACAAGATGGGCAGGGACTCTGTGGTGGGAGATGATGATACGCACCTGTATGATGTCCATGATGGGCAGTGACTCCGCGGTGGGAGATGATTTAAACCCACCCCGTATTAAAGTCCTATGACGGGCAGTGACTGCACGGTGGGAGATGATGCTACCCAACTGTATGATGTGCATGATGGGCAGTGACTCTGCATTGGTAGAAGATGATACCCTCCTGTATGATGTCCATGATGGGCAGTGCCGTGGTGGGAGATGATGATACCCTCCTGTATGATGTCCATGATGGGCAGGGACTCTGTGGTGGGAGATGATGATACCCACCTGTATGATGTCCATGATGGGCAGTGACTCCACAGTGGGAGATGATAATACGCACCTGTATGATGTCCATGGTGGGCAGTGATGCTGTGGTGGGAGAAGATGATACCCAACGGTATGATGTCCATGACGAGCAGTGACTCTGCGGTGGAAGATGATGATACCCACCTGTATGATGTCCATGATGGACAGTGACTCCACGGTGGGAGATGATGATACCCACCTGTATGATGTCCATGATGGGCAGTGACGCTGTGGTGGGAGATGATGATACCCACCTGTATGATGTCCATGATGGGCAGTGACACTGCGGTGGGAGATGATGATACCCCCCTGTGTGATGTCCATGACGGGCAGTGACTCCGCGGTGAGAGACGATGATACCCACCTGTATGATGTCCATGATGGGCAGTGAAGCTGTGGTGGGAGATAATGATACCCCCGGTATGATGTCCATGATGGGCATTGACGCCGCGGTGGGAGATGATGATACCCACCTGTATGATGTCCATCATGGGCAGTGACGCCGCGGTGGGAGATGATGATACCCCCCTGTATGATGTCCATGACGGGCAGTGACTCCGCGGTGGGAGATGATGATACCCACCTGTATGATGTCCATGATGGGCAGTGACTCTGCGGTGGGATATGATGATACCCTCCTGTATGTTGTCCATGATGAGCAGTGACTGCGGTAGGAGATGATGATGCCCACCTGTATGATGTTCATGATGAGCAGTGACTCAGTGGTGGGAGATGATGATACCCACCTGTATGGTGTCCATGATGGGCAGTGACGCTGCGGTGGAAGAAGATGATACCCCGCTGTATGATGTCCATGATGGGCAGTGACTCCGTGGTGGGAGATGATGTCCCTCCCTGGATGTTGTCCAGACGGGCAGTGGACATTTGCGGGGGGGATTTTTTTAAACCCACCTTATGATGTTTTCCCTGATGGGGGTTGACACTGATGGGAGATGACATACCCACCGGGATTTATTTTCCCTGTGGGCAGTGACTCTGTGGGGTAGATAGATACCCCCCTTTTGATGTCCATGAGGGGAGTGAATTTGCGGGGATGATGATACCCCCCCTTTTGATGTCCAAATTTACGAACATGAATCCATGGGGCGGAGATGTTTATACCCAAACCCGTAAGGTGTCCATGATGGGGAGTGAGCCGCGGGGGGGGAATGAGGAAAACCCTCGTATGATGTCCCTGAAGGGCCCGTGGGCTCCGCGGGGGGAGATGAGATACCCCCCTGTATGATGTTTCCCTGACGGGCGTGCCCCTGCGGTGGGGGAATTTAAAGATACCCACCGTATGATTTTTCCATGACGGGGCCGTGACGTTGCGGTTTTGGGGTATGAAAATAAACCCCCCTGTTTTTATGCCATGTTTTGCAGGGGCCCCTGTGGTGGGGGGATGATGATAACCCCCCCGTATGATGTCCATGGGGTGGGCCCGTTGACGCCCCGGGGGGAGATGATGATACCCACCTGTTTGTTTTCCAAAATAAGCAGTGACGCCCGGGGTGGAAGATGAATTTATCCCCCCTTTATGATGTTCCCTGACGGGCAGTGACTCCGCGGGGGGGTGATGTTTCCCCAAAACCCTTTTGTTCCCAAATTCGAGCAGTGACTGCGGTAGGAGATTTGTTTCCCAACCTTTTTGATGTTCATGATGGGGAAAATGAAATCAGCGGTTTGGGGGAAAGATGGGGTACCCACCTGTATGATGGGTTTTTGATGGGAAAATGACCCTGCGGTGGAAGGAATTTATTCCCCGCTGATGATTCCATGATGGGGCAAATGAATCCCTGGAATTTTTGATGATTCCCCCCTGTATGGGTTTTTCCCCTGATGGGCGTGACCCCCGGGGGAAAGGGGGAAAGATGATACCCCCTGGGAAAGAATGTCCATGAAAGGGGCCGTGACTAAAAAGGTGGGAATGTGATACCCCACCTGTTTGATGTTTCCCTGGGTGGGGAAAAAAAACCTTTCGGTTGGGGGTTGGAAAGTTAAACCCCCCTGGGATGGTGTTTATTATGGGCAAATGGGCCTCTGCAGTGGGGGATGATGATACCCACCCCTATGATTCCAGGGGGGCAGTGATTGCTGGTGGGGAAAATAAAGTTTCCCCCTGTAAAGTTTTCCTTTATGGGAGTGACTCCAGGTTGGGGGAAAGTGGTAACCAACCCCCTTAAATTATGTTCCATTGGGGTGGGCCTGTTAATTCCTTGGGGGGTTGGGGGGGGATGAAAAAAACCCCACCCCTTTGATGTCCTGATGGGGAATGAAGCCGGGTGGGAAAATAATTTTAAACCCCTGTTTGAAAGTCCATATTGGGGAGTGACCCCCGGTGGGATGGTTTTAAACCCCCCGTATATTTTCCATGATGGGCTTTACCGCTTGGGGGGGGATGATGATATCCCTTATGTTTCCATGATGGAGGAATTACTCGTGGAGATGAAACCCACCTTTATGATGTTCCCTGATGGGCGTGATCGGGTGGGAGATAATGATAAACCCCTGTATGATGTTTTTTTAAGGGAGTGACGCCGCGGTGGGGAAAGGAATTTTATGATTTCCCAAATTTCTATGGGGGTGTTCAAAAGAAAAAAAATTTCCCCTTTAACCCCTGGGGGGCGGAAAAATATGAATTTTCCCCCTGTTTTGGTTGGGCCATGGTTTTGGAGATTGGGCTGCGGGAGGGGGGGAAAATGATTGGGAAAACCCACCTGTATTTATGTTCCGGGGGGCATGTGGGAAACAGCCGGGGGGGAGTGGAGATGTGTTTTCCCCCTTGTATGTTTTCCCCTGAAGGGCAGTTTAAAACCTGCGCGGTGGGGAGATTATACCCACCCGTATGAAAGTCCATGAAGGTGGCATTTACCGGGTTGGTGAAAGGTTTTCCCCCCTGTTTGAAAGTCCATTATGGGCCCGTTACTTTTCCCCGGGGAATGATGATACCCACCTTTTATGATGGGGCCCTGAAAGGGCTTTACTCCCGGGGGGAGGGAAAAGATGAAACCCCCCCTGTATTTTAATGGGCCATGATGGGCAGGACAAAACGGGGGGGGAAAATGATGATACCCCCCTGTTGATGTATTTGAGGCCCGTGACCTTTCGGTGGGATTAAATACACACCCCGTTTGATGTCCCCTGTGGGTTTCAGTTTCTCTGTGGGGGGGTGATTGATTTCCCCCCTGTTTGTGTCCCTGTTTGGGCAGTGTAAACCCCCCCGCGGGGGAAAAGAAAGATACCCACCCCTTTTTATGTCCATTTGGGAAGTTTACCCGCGGGGGGGAAAATGAAGAACCCCCTGTATAAAGTCCCAAAAAAGGGCCCTGACCCGCTGTGGGGAGATGATGGGTAACACCGTTGTTGTCCATGAAGGGCAGGGGACTCGGGTGGGGGAAAGATGATCCCACCCGTATATGCCCTGGAAAGGGCAGTGGGGAACTCGGGGGGGAAAAATGATACCCAAAAATTTTTTTGTTCATATGGGGGATTGACCCCCGCGGGTTTTTTAAGAATGATACCCCCTGGGAATGATGTCCAAGGGTGGGGGAGTGACTCCCCTGGGGATAAAAGATTTAAAACCCCAAATGATGTTTTCCATGAGGGCCCGTGACCCCCGCGGTTTGGATGATGATACCCACCGTAAAGGGGGTCCATGCGGGCAGTTACTAGGCCCGGGGGAATGATTTTCCCACCTGTTCGATGTCCATGATGGGCCCGTTTACTCCGCGGGGGGAGATGTTGGGTTTCCCCCTGTATGGTGTCCCTGATCCTTGGGGGCTCCAGGGTGGGGAAAGAAAATACCCCCTTAAAGGAATTTTCCAAGGGGTGAGCAGTGACCCGGGTTTTGGGATGATTTATACCCCCTGGTTTTGTTTTCCATTTTTTGGCAGTGCTCCGGGTTGGAGATTTATTATACCCCCCTTATGATTCCCATGAAGGGAAATGACCCCTGGGTTGGGGGTATGTTAACCCCCTTTTATATTCCCCTGAGGGCAGTGTGCCCGGGTGGGAGATTTATAAAACCCTTTCCCGTATGAAGTTTCCCCTGATTGGGCCCCGTGACTCCCGGTTTGGGGGATGATGGTAACCCCCCCGTATAAAATTTCCCTGAGGGGAGTGACACCCCCCGGTGGGGGAAAAATGGGTATTACCCTTTTGAAGTCCATGATGGGGAAAGGGTCTGGGTGGGGTTTAACCCACCTTATGATTTTCCCCTGATGGGCAGTGAACCCGGGTGGGGGAAAAATTAATACCCCCTGTTTTTTGTTCTCATAATGCAGTGACCCGCAATTTTTAAAATTAAAAACCCCCTGTTTGATGTTTAAAGATGGGAGTTTTTCTGCGGGTGGGAGGGTTTATGATTTCCCCCCTGTTTGTTTTCCATGAGGGCGTTTTCCCCGGGGGGAGGATGATGATTCCCCCTTTTAATTAAAGGGGCCAAAGTTTTGGGGGGGGTGACCTTTCCCGGTGGGAGAAAGATATACCCCACGGGTTTGGTTTTTCATATGGGGAAATAAACCCCCCCTTTGGAAGGGGGAATTTCCCCCTGTTGAAATTTTATGATTTTGGGGAGGGGCCACCGGGGGGTGTGGAAAGTTAATTTTCCCCCCTTTTTTCTGTTTTGATGTCCCGGTTTGGGGAGTGTCTCAAGGGAAGGGTTGATGATACCCACCTGTAGATGTCCATAAAGGGGAAATGACCCGGGAGGGTTATGATTTATACCCCCCTGTATGAAAGTCCCTTTATGGGCAAGGGTGCCTGGGGGGGAAAATTTATGATTACCCACCTGTATGATGTCCATATGGGGAGTGCATGCGGGGAAAATTATTATACCCCCCCTTTTGATGTTCCCTGGAAGGCAATGACTCTGCGGTTGGAATTGGGTGAAACCCACCTGGGTTTTTTTCCCTGAAGGGGAAGTGCGGGGTGGGGAAATGATGAAAACCCCCCCAAAGGTTGTCCATGATGGGCGTGACCCACGGCGGGAGATGATGATACCCCCTGTTTGTTTTATTGACGGGGGACCGGACCGGGGGAGGGAGATGATACCCACCTGTTGGTTGGGCCCCTGATTGGGGAAATTTTTTCCCGGGTGGGAGATGGTGTTAAACCCCCCTGTTGGTTTTCCCTGA
The DNA here is from genome assembly GCA_025379985.1 of Phyllomedusa bahiana. Lineage (NCBI taxonomy): Eukaryota > Metazoa > Chordata > Amphibia > Anura > Hylidae > Phyllomedusa > Phyllomedusa bahiana. The sequence continues at coordinate 20,421 of JAODAL010042763.1, forward strand.
GGGCATTTACCCCCGCGGTGGGACATTTAATTTCCCACCTGTTTGATGTCCATGAGGGTATTTATTCCCGCGGTTGGGGGGATTTTGATAAACCCCCCTGTTTTATTTTCCATGATGGGCAGTACCTGCCCGTGGGAATGATGGTAAACCCCTATTAAAATGTTTATGATGGGCGGGGGGGGCCCGCGTGGGAGGGTATAAATTCCCCCCCCAGAGAGTCCTGAGGCCCGTTTTCCCCCTGTTGGGAGATATGATACCCCCCTGTATGATGCTTGAAAGGGCCCGTAACTTTGGGGGTGGGGAAATAAAGTTTTCACCCTGTATAAAGTCCTCCCTTTTAAAGGGGGAAATGAACCTGGCGCTGGGGGGGGTGGGGGATGGGTGATAACCCAAAACCTGTATGATTTTCCCTGATGGGCAAATGACCCGCGGGGGAGATGAAGGGTAAAACCCCCCTTTCTGAAAGGGCCATGGGGGGTGACTCCCCCCGGGTGGCAGATGATGATACCCCCTGTAAATTTTTTCCATTTATAGGCCAGTGACCTCCAGGTGGGAGATGAGGGTTCCCACCCGTATATATTTCCATTTTGGGGAAATGAATCCGGCGGGTGGGGGGTTAATTAATTATTTTATGATGTCCCTGTTGGGGGGTGGAAATCTGCGGTGGGGGATGTTTATACCCCTTTTTGAAAATTTCCCTGGGGGCTAGTTTCCCGCGGGGGGGAGGGTTTGATAACCACCCCGTATGAAATTCCCCTGAGGGGGGAGTGACCCGGGGGGTTGGGATGTTTTATTTCCCCCCTGTAGATGTCCAAGATGGGCAGTTGGACTTCCCCGGGGAAAAAAATGGTTGATACCCAACCCTTTTGATGTTCCCTTTTTTGGGGGTTTAATCTGCCCTTTTGGAGATGATGTTCCCCCCTTTATGATGTCCCAAGTTGGGGATGAATCTTTATGGGAGATGTGTACCCCCCTTATGATGCCTGCGGGAGTGACCCTGGTGGAGAATGATACCACCTGTTTTAGTCCCTGATGGGCAGTGAGCCTGGTGGGAGAGTGAGTACCCCCTGTTGATTCCATGACGGGGATGATCCCGGTGGGAGAGATGATACCCCCTGTATGGTCCCCCGAGGGCAATGACTCCGGTGGGAGATGATAACCCCCTGTATATTCCATGAGGGCAGTGACCCGGGGGTGGGGGTTATGTAAACCCCCGATGATGTCCATGAGGGCGGTTTTCCTGCGGTGAGAAAATGAAACCCCCTTAGATGTCCCTTAGGGGGAGTGACCTGGTGGGAGATGAACCCACCTGAATGATTCCAAATTTTGGGCGGAAAAGGGTGGGGGTTTTGTCCCCCCTGTATGATGTCAGAGGGATGACCCGCGGGGGGAGATAGATACCCCCCCTTATGATTTTTTCCCCAGTGGAGGAACCCCGCGGTGGGAAATGATGAACCCCCTTTATGATTCCATTTGGGGGAGTGCCCCCGTGGGAATGATGAACCCCCTGTTAAAAGTCCATGAGGCAGTGAACCCGGGTGGGAGAATGAACCCCCTGTATATGTCCATGATGGGGATTTCACTCCACGGTGGGAGATGATGATACCCCCCTGTATGATGCCCATGATGGGCAGTGACTCTGCGGTGGGAGATGATGATACCCACCTGTATGATGTCCATGACGAGCAGTGAGTCTGCGGTGGGAGATGATGATACCCACCTGTATGATGTCCATGATGGGCAGTGAATCCGCGGTGGGAGATGATAACCACCTGTATGATGTCCATGACGGGCAGTGACTCCATGGTGGGAGATGATGATACCCACCTGTATGATGTCCATGACGGGCAGTGACTCTGCAGTAAGAGATGATGATGCCCACCTGTATGATGCCCATGATGGGCAATGACTCCGTGGTGGGAGATGATGATACCCACCTGTATGATGTCCATGACGGGCAGTGACTCTGCGGTGGGAGATGATGATACCCACCTGTATGATGTCCATGATGGGCAGTGACGCCACGTTGGGATATGATGATACTCACCTGTATTATGTCCATGATGGGCAATGACGCTGCGGTGGGAGATAATGATACCCTTCTGTATGATGTCCATGATGGGCAGTGACTCCGGGGAGGGATATGATTATACCCCCCTGTATGATGTCCATGATGGGCAGTGACTTTGCAGTGGGAGATGATGATAACCACCTGCAGGCTCGGACTGGCCCACAGGGGAATAGGGGAAACCCCCGGTGGGCCTCTGATCATAGTATACCTGGATATGTTTTTAAATGCATCTATATTCTCAGAAGAGGCAAAAAAGCACAGAAGGAGAGAGGCAAAAAAAGCAAGGAGGCAGTGTATAGGAAGCATGTACAGTTCATTGAATGTAGCTGTAGGTTGGGCCCCTAAAATAAACTCTACCGGTGGGCCCAGAAACAGCTCAACTGGTGGGCCCCTAGAATCAATTACCTCTGTGGGCCCTAGGCCCCCAGTCCGACACTGACCACCTGTATGATGTCCATGACGAGCAGTGACTCTGTGGGGGGAGATGATGATACCCCCCTGTATGATGTCCATGATGGGCAGTGACTCCGTGGTGGGAGATGATGATACCCACCTGTATGATGTCCATGACGGGCAGTGACGCTGCACAGGTGAATGATGATGGATACCACCTGTATGATGTCCATGAGGGGCAGTGACTCTGCAGTGGGAGATGATGATACCCTCCTGTATGATGTCCATGATGGGCAGTGCCGTGGTGGGAGATGATGATACACACCTGTATGATGTCCATGATGGGCAGTGACGCCGTGGTGGGATATGATGATACACAGCTGTATGATGTCAGTGGAGGGCAGTGCCGCCGGGGTGGGAGATGATGATACCCACCTGTATGATGTCCATGATGGGCAGTGACTCTGCGGTGGGAGATGATGATACCCACCTGTATGATGTCCATGATGGGCAGTGACTCTGCGGTGGGAGATGATAACCACCTGTATGATGTCCATGATGGGCAGTGAGTCTGTGCTGGGAGATGATACCCACCTGTATGATGTCCAGGGTATGGGCAAGTGACTCTGCAGGGGGGGGGTGGGAGGATGATGTTTACCCTCCTGTATGATGTCCATGATGGGCAGTGACTCTGCGGTGGGAGATGATGATACCCACCTGTATGATGTCCATGATGGGCAGTGACTCGGTGATGGGAGATGATACCCACCTGTATGATGGCCTTGATGGGCAGTGATGCTGCGGTGGGAGATGATGATACCCTCCTGTATGATGTCCATGATGGGCAGTGACGCTGCGGTGGAAGGAGATGATACCCCGCTGTATGATGTCCATGATGGGCAGTGACTCCGCGGAGGGAGATGATGATACCCACCTGTATGATGTCCATGACGGGCAGTGACTCTGCGGTGGGAGATGATGATACCCACCTGTATGATGTCCATGATGGGCAGTGACTCTGCGGTGGGAGATGATGATACCCCCCTGTATGATGTCCATGATGGGCAGTGACTCTGCAGTGGGAGATGATGATACCCACCTGTATGATGTCCATGATGGGCAGTGAATCTGCAGTGGGAGATGATGATACCCACCTGTATGATGGCCATGATGGGCAGTGACTCTGTGGTGGGAGATGATGATGCCCACCTGTATGATGTCAATGATGGGCAGTGACTCCGCAGTGGGAGATGATGATACCCACCTGTATGATGTCAATGATGGGCAGTGACTCCGCAGTGGGAGATGATGATAGCCACCTGTATGATGTCAATAATGGTCAGTGACCCCGCAGTGGGAGATGATGATACCCACCTGTTTGATGTCCCCCTTATAAGTAGCAGGATCCTTTAGATGAGTCTCAGCGTGACCATACCGTCTACACTGGGACACCTCTGTGATATTTGAACCAGGTCTGACCCAGGACATATAACCTGCATTTTGGGGCCTATATGAAAAATTGGTTGTTGGTGTCAGGATATATATAAAATTAATATTAAGTACACCCCTTCAGCTGTCCGTTTGAGGATCCCCACAGATGCTCCATAGGGTTTAGGTCTGGAGACGCTCAGCCAGTCCAGCACCTTCACCCTCATTGTCTTTAGCAAGGCAGTGGTGGTCATTATCATGTTGGATACTGCCCTGCGGCTCAGAAGAGAGGGGATCATGCTCTGCTTCAGGATGTCACAGTACATGTTGGCATTCATGATTCCCTCAATTAACTGTAGCTCCCCACAGCCAGTAGCACTCATGGAGCCCCAAATCAATACACTCACACCACCATGCTTGACTGTAGGCAGTCACACTTGTCTTTGTCCTCCTCACGTGGTTGCCGCCACACACACCTGACACCATCTGAACCAAATAAGTTTATCTTTGTCTCATCAGACACAGGACAGGGTTCCAGAAATCCATATCCTTAGTCTGCTTGTCTTCAGAAAACTATTTGCAGGCTTTCTTGTGCATTATCTTTTGAAGAGGCTTCCTTATGGGACGACAGCCATGCAGACCGATGCAACAGAACTGACAGGCTGACCCCCTCCACCCTTGTAACCTCTGCAGCAATGCTGGCAACACTAATCTCTTTTTATGACACTGAGCACGTGCGCTCAGCTTCTTGGGTCGCCCATGGTGAGGTTTGTTCTGAGTGGAACCTGTCTTTTTAAACCGCTGTATGGCCTTGGCCCCCGCGCTGCAGCTCAGAGTCAGGGTGTTGGCATCTTCTTATAGCCTCGGCCATATTTATGTAGAGCAACAATTCTTTTTCTCAGATCCTCAGACAGTTCTTTGCCATGTTGGAGAGTATGAGAGAGATAACACCAAATATAGCACAACTGCTCTACATTTACACCTCAGACCTTGTAACACTAACAAGTCACATGAGACCGAGGAGGGAAAATGGAAAATTGGGCACAAGCAGCCCTGGTGGTACCTGTATGTGGAGTGCTTTGCGCCCCTGCCCTCACCTCCGTCCTCACCTCCGTCCTCACCTCCGTCCTCACCTCCGTCCTCACCTCTGCCCTCACCTGTCTTTCAGCTCTGTCCTGGTGCTACATTGGGATGATGCTGGAGAAACAACACACCTTCTCTACCACTCCGATGGGGATCCACGACTGCGGCTTCTCCGGGACGGACCCCCTGGACGGCTTCAGCAAGGTTTGTCTCATCAGCTGCTGCTGTCATTACTCCCTGTGATCCTGCCGGGATGTATGGGATCCATAAGCCGCCTGATCCCGGGGACGTCCGATGCAAAGCAGAGGCTGGGATTACACGAGTACACAGAGCAGAGATCCCGCAGACACAGGAGATCCCGCAGACACGGGAGATCCCACAGACACAGGAGATCCCGCAGACACAGGGGCTCCCGCAGACACAGGAGATCCCGCAGACACAGGAGACCCCGCAGAAACAGGAGACCCCGCAGACACAGGAGACCCCGCAGACACAGAGGATCCCGCAGACACAGGAGATCCCGCAGACACAGGGGCTCCCGCAGACACAGGAGACCCCGCAGACACAGGGGCTCCCGCAGACACAGGAGATCCCGCGAACAGGGGACCCGCAGAAAGGGGACCCGCGACAAGGGGATCCCCCCGACCCAGGGACCCCCAACACAGGGATCCCGCAGACACAGGGGACCCCGCAGCCCCAGGGGATCCGCAGACCAGGGGATCCCGCGACACAGGGGATCCGCAGACAAAGGGGGCCCCGAGACACAGGGGGGCCCCCAACACAGGGGGTCCCTCAGAACCGGGATCCCGCAAACGAGGATCCCCCAGAACAGGAGATCCCGCAGACACAGGGGGTCCCACAGCACAGGGATCCCGCAGCACAGGGGATCCCGCGACCAGAGGAACCCCCCCGAAAGGAGATCCCCCAGACACGGGGCTCCCGCCGACACATGAGACCCCGCAGACACAGGGGCTCCCGCAGACACAGGAGATCCCGCAGACACAGGAGACCCCGCAGACACAGGGGATCCCGCAGACACAGGGGATCCCGCAGACACAGGAGATCCCGCAGACACAGGAGATCCCGCAGACACAGGAGACCCCGCAGACACAGGGGATCCCGCAGACACAGGGGACCCCAAAACAGGAGCCCCAGACACAGGGATCCCCGCCACAGGAGAACCCCCCCAGACACAGGAGACCCCGACACAGGAGACCCCGCAGACACAGGGGACCCCCGACACAGGAATCCCGCAGCACCCCGGGGACCCCCCCCAGACACAGGGGGTCCCGCAGACACAGGAGATCCCGCAAAAACAGGGGCCCCAACACAGGGGATCCCGCGACCCAGGAATTTCCCCCAACACAGGAGTCCCGCAACACAGAGGTCCCCCGACACAGGAGACCCCCCCAACACATGAACCCCCGCAAAACAGGGACCCCGATCAAGGGACCCGCAGACACAGGGGAAACCCGCAGACACAGGGAAAAACCCCCAACCAGGAGATCCCGAGAACAGGAATCCCCCCAGCACAGAAACCCGCAGACACAGGAGATCCCCCAGAAAAGGAACCCCGCAACAAGGGATCCCAGACACAGGGGGCCCCCAGAACAGGAACCCGCAGACACGGGGGTCCCGCAGACACAGGAGATCCCCCCAGACACAGGAACCCCGCAACAAGGGACCCCGCGCACAGGGGGCCCCCAGACCAGGAACCCCGGAGAAAAGGGACCCCGCAGACACAGGGGCCCCCCCGACACAGGGGGGCCCCGCAAAACAGGAATCCCGAGACACGGAGACCCCGCAACACAGGAACCCCCCAGACCAGGAGACCCGCGACACAGGAACCCCGCAGACACAGGGGACCCCCCAGACACAGGGAACCCCCCCAACCAGGGGGATCCCGCAGACACAGGGGATCCCGCAGACACAGGGGGGTCCCGCAGCACAGGGGATCCCCCAGACCCAGGAGACCCCCCACACAGGGAAACCCACAACACAGGGACCCCCGCAGACACAGGAATCCCCAGACACAGGAGACCCCGCAGACACAGGTGACCCCGCAGACACAGGAGATCCCGCAGACACAGGAGACCCCGCAGACACAGGAGACCCCGCAGACACAGGGGATCCCGCAGACACAGGAGACCCCGCAGACACAGGAGATCCCGCAGACACAGGAGACCCCGCAGACACAGGAGACCCCGCAGACACAGGAGATCCCGCAGACACAGGGGATCCCGGCACAGGGACCCCAGACACAGGAATCCCCAGACACAGGAACCCCGCAGAACAGGAACCCGCAAAAGGAGACCCCCCAACAAAGGGACCCGCGACACAGGGTCCCGCCGCCCCAGGGGAACCCGCAGACCAGAGGACCCCCAGAACCCCGAGGACCCGCAGACACAGAGGATCCCGCAGACACAGGAGACCCCGCAGACACAGGGGACCCCGCAGACACAGGGGAACCCGCAGACACAGGGGACCCCGCAACACAAAAGGATCCCCCAGACACAGAGGATCCCCCCCAGACACAGGAACCCCGCGACACAGGGGGGCCCCCCCAACAAGGAGATCCCACAGACACAGGAGACCCCGCAGACACAGGGACCCCCAGACAAGGGCCCGCAGACACAGGAGACCCCCCAACACAGGGGAAACCCCGCCCCCCAAGGGAACCCCGCAGACACAGGAACCCAGCAAAACCCCAGAGGATCCCGCAGACACCGGGAAACCCCCAGACACAAGACCCACAAAACAAGGATCCCGCAGACACAGGGATCCCCCAGACACAGGGGGTCCCGCAGACACAGGAAACCCCCCCAAAACAGGAGATCCCGCAACACAGGAGACCCCCCGACCAGGAACCCCCAGACACAGGAACCCCAGACAAGGAACCCCGCAGAACAGGGGGCCCCGCGGGCACGGGGACCCCCCAGACACCCGGGGAACCCACAGGGCCAGAGGATCCCGCGACACAGGAGACCCGCAGACACGGAGACCCCCCAGGGCACAGGGGAATTTCCCGACAAGGGGACCCTCGCAAAACCCGGAGACCCCCCGCAGCACAGGGGACCCCCCCCCAGACACAGGAGATCCCGGGGAAAAGGAAAACCCCCCAGGACCCAGGAAAAATCCCGCCAGACACAGGAGGGTCCCGCAGAAACAGGAGACCCCCCAGTCCGGGATCCTTTGGACATGGGCCCCCGCAGTCACCAGCACAGGGGCCCCATGGAGTGGGCCGTCCCGTGCTCCAAAATGGGAAGGCGGAGATATCGCTGTAATGTCCGGAGCGCTGTACACAAAGCCGCCCCTGCTCCAGCTCTGTACACGATACATATCTACGGGCCTCGGACGGTCAGAGGGGGGCGCTCTCGCTTCATTGAATGTCATTTGTCATTATCGATACATTTTATTGTTTTTTATTTACAAATTGTAACAATCGTCCAAATCAATAGAAGTCATTTACATTGTAGCCAAATTTTCGGGAAAACCCGGGGCCAAAAAGGGGTCAAGAGGGGGGGCAGGGGGGTTTCGGGTCACAAAAGGGGGCGTGGGCCCCCGAAACAGGGGGGCACTGGGGGCAGGAAACCCCATCCTCATGTGAGCGCCCTGACATGTAATGGTCCTGGAGTTGCTGTGATCTGCAGGGACCTCGTATTGGGGGGATGAGCTGTAGCAGAGGTGCCCCCCGGGAACAGTCCCCTCCGGTGAGACAGTCCCAAACGTGGATGATTGGGGCAGCTCTGGGGGTGACACTGACCGACAAGTATCCCCCGGCCTGACCCCCCTTTAGCCCCGGTAATTTTGGTGAATGGGGACTGGAGGCTTCACGTCATCTACACAGAAACTTCTGAGACTTGTGTCTTTCTTTGTGAAAACAGGCGATAGAAATAGGAAAGGGCGACCCCCAGATCCTGAACCGACTCGCCAAAAAAAAATTTCCACCCTTTCCCGGGGAAGCAAAAGATGGGCCCCAGGGGAAACTGTAACATCGCCCCGAGCCCCAAACAGGCCCCCAAAGAAAATGGCAGGCGTACTGCACCCGGGTCCCAAAGGGAAAGGGGCCATGGGGGTCCTCCACATTGTAATTTCCCGCCCCCCCCTGATAGCCCAGGTAATTAAAAAAATGTATAATACGGGGGCCTCCCATCTGATCCCGCCCCCGTGTTTGTCCAGGTAATAACGGTATAATACGGGCCCTCCCATTGTATCCTGCCCCCCCTGATAGCCCAGGTGATAACAGTTTTATAATAGGGCCCCCCCCATCTGTTTCCCCGCCCCCGCTGATAGCCCAGGTAAAAACAGTGGGATAAAAACAGGCTCCTCCCCATTGTATCCTTTCCCCCCGGGGTGATATCCCAGGTAATAAAAAAACGGTATTTTAAAAACGGGCTCCCCCCTTTTGTTTCCCTGCCCCCCCTGGTTTGCCAGGTTAAAAATAGTGTATTAAAAACGGGCTCCCCCCATCTGTATCCTGCCCCCCTGATTGCCCAAGGTTTAAAAAGTGTAAAAATACGGGTCCCCCGGGTCTGTATCCTTTCCCCCCGCTGGGTTTTCCCAGGGGAATTAAAAGTGGGTTTTAAAACGGGTTCCCCCCATCTGTACCCCTGGCCCCCCCCTGAACCCCGGGAATAAAAAGTGTTTTAATCGGGTCTCCCATTTGTACCGCCCCCCCTGGGTTTCCCAGGTAATAACAGTGTTTTAATACAGGCTCCTCCCCCCCTGTATTCCCCGCCCCCCCTGTACCCGGGAATAACAGGTTTAATACAGGCTTCCCATCTGTATCCTGCCCCCCCTGTTTGCCCCGGGAAAAAACCGGGGTATAATACAGGTCCTCCCATCTGTATCCCGCCCCCGTGATAGCCCAGGTTTAAAAACATTTTATAATACAGGGTCCCCCCATCGTATTTCTGCCCCCCCTGGTTGCCCAGGTAATAACAGTGTTTTAATACGGGCCCTCACACTGTACCCCCGCCCCCGCTGATAGAAAGGGAATAACAGTGTATAAAAACGGGTCCCCCCAAACTGTTTTCCCCGCCCCCCACTGATAGCCAGGTAAAAAACCCGTTTTTTAAAACGGGCTCCTCCCATCTGTATCCCCGCCCCCGTGAAAAGCCCCGGTTTAAAAACGTGTATAAAACGGGCTCCTCCCATCTGTATCCGCCCCCACTGATAGCCCAGGTTAAATAAACAAATGTATAATACGGGGGTCCCCCCATCTGTAAATGCCCCCCTGATCCCCCGGTTTAAAAAACAGTGTATAAAACGGGGGGTCCTCAATTTTTAAACCCGCCCCCGCTGTTTTTCCCGGTAAAACGTGTATAAATTTCGGGCTTTCCCCCATTTGTATCCCCGGGCCCCGCTGATACCCAAAGGGAATAAAAAGTGTATAATTTCGGGGTCCTCCCCTCTGTATCCTGGGCCCCCCCGCTGATAGCCCCGGTAATAACCGTTTTATTTAAAACGGGCTCCTTCCCATCTGTATCCTGCCCCCGCTGATGGCCCCGTAATTCAGTGTATAAAAACGGGCCTCCATCTGTTAAACCCGCCCCCCCCCTGATAGCCCGGTAAAAAACAGTTTTATTAAAAAAGGCTCCCCCCCCCCCCCCCCCATCTGTATCCTGCCCCCCTGAAAAGCCCCGGTAATAACAGTGGTATAAAACAGGCTCCCCCCCATCTGTATCCGGCCCCCCCCTGAAAGCCCAGGTTATAACAGTGTATAATAGGGCCCCCTCCCTTGTTCCCTGCCCCCCCTGATAGCCCAGGTAATAACAGTGTATAATACAGGCTCCTCCCATCTGTATCCTGCCCCCCCTGATAGCCCCGGTAATAAAAGTGTATAAAAAGGCTCCTCCCTTCTGTATCCCGCCCCCGGGTGATAAACCCCGGTAATAACAATGTATAATCAGGTCCTCCCATCTGTATCCTTTCCCCCGCTGATAGCCCAAATGTAATATGTGTATCATTTCAGGGTCCTCCCATTTTGTATCCTGCCCCCCCCTGATATCCCAGGTTTAAAACAGGGGGGTTTTTTTCAGGCTCCTCCCCTCGTATTCCGCCCCCGCTGATAATTTCCCCGGTAATTTGTGTATCATAAAAGGCTCCTCCCATTGTATCCTGCCCCCCCGTGATATCCAGGTAATTAAAAGTGTATTAATTTTTGGTCCTCCCATTTGTATCCTGCCCCCCCCCTTTATAGCCCCGGGAATATCAGTGTATAATACGGGGGGCCCCCACATCTGTATCCCCGCCCCCGCTTTATAGCCCAAAGGGAATAACGTGTTTTAATAAGGCTCCTCCCCCTTGTATTTGCCCCCCTGGGTAGCCCCGGGAATAACCGTTATAAAACGGCTTCCCCCCATCTGTACCCTGCCCCCCACTGATAGCCCAGGTTAAAAAACGTGTTTAAAAACGGGCTCCCCCCCATCTGTTTTCCCGCCCCCCGCTGTTTGCCCCGGTTTTAAAAACAGTGTATAAAAACGGGCTCCTCCCAAACTGTTCCGCCCCCCCCTGATAGCCCAGGTTTTAACAGGTTTAATTTGGGCTCCTCCCCTCTGTACCCCGCCCCCCCCTGAAAAGACAGGTAATAAAAAATGTTTAAAACGGGCTCCCCCCATCTGTTTCCTGCCCACCCCTGTTTTTCCCGGGAATTTAAAAGTGTTTAAAAAAGGCTCCCCCCCTTTGTATCCTGCCCCCCCCTGATTGCCCCGGTTTTAACAGTGTATAATACGGGGTCCCCCTAATTTTTACCTGCCCCGCTGTTTGCCAGGTAAAAAACAGTGTATAATACGGGCTCCTCCCCTCCCGTAACCCGCCCCCCGTGATATCCCCCGGGAAAAAACAGTGTATAAACAGGCTCCTCCCATTGTATCCTGCCCCCGTGATAGCCCAGGAATAAAGTGTAAAAATACGGGGTTCCCCCCATCTGTACTTCCCCGCTGTAAACCCCGGTAATAAAAGGGGATTAATACGGGCTCCCATCTGTTTCCCCGCCCCCCCCTATTGCCCGGTAATAAAAAAGTTAAATTCGGGTTTCCCCCATCTGTAAACCCGCCCCCCCCCGATAGCCCAGGTAATAACAGTGTATAATTTTCGGCTTTCCCCCCTCTGTATCTTCCCCCCTGAAAAGCCCCCGGGAATAAAAAGTGTTTAATACAGGCTTTTCCTTTCCCCTCTGATCCTGCCCCCCCTGATAGCCCCGGTAATAATGTGTATAATACCCGGCTCCTCCCAAAACTGTATCCTGCCCTTTCGATAGCCCAGGTAATAACAGTGTATAATCGGGGTTTCCCCCCATCTGTAACCCCGCCCCCCTGATAGCCCCCCCTAATAAAAAGTGTATAATTTGGCTCCTCCCTTTTGTATCCTGCCCCCGCTGATAGCCCAGGGAATAAAAGTGTATAAAACGGGCTCCTCCATCTGTATCCTGCCCCCGCTGATACCCAAAGGGAAAAACATGTATAAATACGGGCTCCTCCCATCTGTATCCTGCCCCCCCAGATAGACCAGGAAATAAAGTGTTTTAATACGGGGTCCTCACATCTGTACCCTGCCCCCCTCTGATAGCCCAGGTAATAACAGTGTATAATACGGGGTCCTCCCATCTGTATCCTGCCCCCGCTGATAGCCCAGGTAATAACAGTGTATAATACAGGCTCCTCCCATCTGTATCCTGCCCCCCGCTGATAGCCCAGGTAATAACAGTGTATAATACAGGCTCCTCCCATCTGTATCCTGCCCCCGCTGATAGCCCAGGTAATAACAGTGTATAATACGGGGTCCTCCCATCTGTATCCTGCCCCCGCTGATAGCCCAGGTAATAACAGTGTATAATACGGGCTCCTCCCATCTGTATCCTGCCCCCGCTGATAGCCCAGGTAATAACAGTGTATAATACGGGCTCCTCCCATCTGTATCCTGCCCCCCGCTGATAGCCCAGGTAATAACAGTGTATAATACGGGGTCCTCCCATCTGTATCCTGCCCCCGCTGATAGCCCCTATAATTAAAAGTTTATGGGCTCCTCCCATCTGTATCCTGCCCCCCGCTGATAGCCCAGGTAATAACAGTGTATAATACGGGGTCCTCCCATCTGTACCCTGCCCCCCGCTGATAGCCCAGGTAATAACAGTGTATAATACGGGCTCCTCCCATCTGTATCCTGCCCCCGCTGATAGCCCAGGTAATAACAGTGTATAATACGGGCTCCTCCCATCTGTATCCTGCCCCCGCTGATAGCCCAGGTAATAACAGTGTATAATACGGGCTCCTCCCCATCTGTATCCTGCCCCCGCTGATAGCCCAGGTAATAACAGTGTATAATACGGGCTCCTCCCATCTGTACCCTGCCCCCCGCTGATAGCCCAGGTAATAACAGTGTATAATACGGGCTCCTCCCATCTGTACCCTGCCCCCCGCTGATAGCCCAGGTAATAACAGTGTATAATACGGGCTCCTCCCATCTGTATCCTGCCCCCCGCTGATAGCCCAGGTAATAACAGTGTATAATACAGGCTCCTCCCATCTGTACCCCCGCCCCGCTGATACCCAGGTAAAAAACGTTATAATAGGGGTCCTCCCATCTGGGCCTCCCCCGTTATACCCAGGAATAAAAAAGTGTATAATACCGGCTCCCCCCCATCTGTATCCTGCCCCCCGGGGTACCCCGGTAAATAACAGTGTTAATTCGGGTCCCCATCTGTACCCCGCCCCCCGTGATGCCCAGGTAATAACGGGGGTATAATACGGCCCTCCCATCTGTATCCCGCCCCGCTGATACCCAGGTAATAACATGTATAAAACGGGGCCCTCCCATCTGTACCTGCCCCCCCTTAAAGCCCCCGGTTTAAAAACATGTTTAAAAAACGGCTCCCCCATCTGTATCCTGCCCCCGCTGTCCCAGGTTAAAAAAGGTAAAAACGGGCCCTCCCTTTTGTACCCTGCCCCCCTGATACCCCGGTAATAACATGATAATACGGGCCCCCCATCTGTATCCTGCCCAGCTGATAGCCCAGTATTAACAGGGTTTAAAAAACGGGTCCCCCCATCTTACCTGCCCCCGCTGATACCCAGGGAATAAAAAGGGTTTGGT
>JAODAL010042764.1:0-25000 GCA_025379985.1 Phyllomedusa bahiana
CGGGCTCCCCTTTCATTTCATATAGTGCTCTGGAAAATGAGAGTGGCTCTCTGATTGGTTGCTATGGGCAACAAAGAGAGTTTTAGACCCAAACAGTTTTCATACATGTGGCCCTAGATGTCTTTTTTGTACACTAGTGCCCAAAACTGTAAACAATAGGGCAGTTTAATTAATACTGTCTAAGACTTACAGTGTAAACTTAGGGTGGCATGTATGACCATGGCTGCACCAAATTTTGATGTGCTTTGAGCCAAACAAACTATCGTATCCCTGTTCTATAGATGTATAAATGTTATTTGCCACACTTGGCTAGCTGCGCCGCCCAAACACTTTTAAAATGCCCAAAAGACTGAGGCGTCTGCAGGTCTAAAATGCGCCAAAATGCGGAAACTTTGCCGCAAAATGTCGTACAAATCCATCATTTTAAAAAGTGGATGGTGAGACTTTTTTTGGGCGAGAACGGGGACACTTTTAAAAATTTTCTGTAAACACATGCTGTAAAAATACTTCGGATTTACATATTTAAAAAAAGAGAGAAGGGCCGATTGGTCCACAGGTTCATACATGCCACCTTAAAGGGGTTCTCCGGTAAAAGAAGAAAATTAAATAGATAAACTACATGTCATAATGAAAAAAATCCTAAATAACTTAAATCAGAAAAGTCTGCTTGTTTTGTCTAGTGAATAATCGTTATAGAAGAACAAAATGGCCGCTGGGCTCCTTCCTGTGCAAAAATCTGTCCACGGGAAAATGGAGGGCTCTTATTTTTGGTTAAGCTGACGGGACAAAAACGGAGCTGAAAACTGAAAGGGCGGGGGCGGCTCTGAGAGTGAAAGGAGAACAGTACGTACAGACATAAAAATGTGGTGTGTAATAAAATTTTTAGCTCAGAGGGGGGGTTTAGGCTGTTTGGGAAAAAGTAGTTTTTTGAGAGATCTTAGCAAATGAGCTCCGCCCACTAGTCCAGTGAGGAGTAAGATACAACATGGTGATATGATTACATGAAAAATGCATTGAAAAATGCATCCAAACTGCATCCAAAAAACGTATCCAAAAACACATCTGCAAATACGTTTTTGGATACGTTTTACATGCGTTTGCATGAGTTTTTGGATGTGTTTTCTTTCGAATCACAGACATTCAAATTTTAATCTAATGTGTTTTTCGGATGTGAAAAGCGCATCCAAAACGTACCTAACCCGTACCCAAAAGTATGTTAAGTTTTTGATCTGTTTTCAGGCTCCAAAAATGCACTCATTGTTTCCTAGGGGATTTACTTTCATAAAAAAGCAAGTAAATAGGCAGACAATTTTATTAAAGGTCCGAAAAAAGCATCGAAAAGATGCAAGTAAAAAAAAGCTCGGTGACACCCCTGAACGGGATAGTGTTTTACATTGAAACTAAGTAAATCCACGCACATTGTTAAAGCGTTTTTGGGTCTGTTTTGGGTCCAAAAAGGGATCCAAAAAACGGATCTGAAAAACGCCGTGTGAACATACCCTAATAGTGTTTGTAAGTAATTCACACACTAGATTGTGACAGATAGTTACTGTTTATCCTTACTATTCCTTCAATATAGAAAAAACAAAAAAACAAAGGGCCGCGCCTTATGGTGAAGTTTGTCCGTATATCGGGATTTTGGGTAAGTGAAAAGGTAAAACTCATCTGATGCGGTTGTGATCTAATCTAGAGGCACAACCTATAACTTTAACAGGGCTAAAAGGGGGTTTTCACCCCCGGTTGCGTTTTTGGTGCTTTTTTAATATTTTTTGTACGGAAGGTACAGCAATTAATTTTGTACATTGCTGTACAAAATCGCAGGAATTCCCGGATTTTACCGCGAATTTACCCGTTTTTTGCCGGTTTTTTGTGCAGTAAAGTACAGCATTAATTGTGTTCCTTCCTACAAAACAAAATGCATTGAAAAACCACCAAAAACGCACGTGTGAAAGCACCCAAATAGGTCCCTCACGGGAGCCCTGGAATCCTCTTGAAGGAACAAAAAGATGTGGCACAGGGTGAACAGTCAAGTAGAAAAAAAAATATGGTCCCTGGGGCTCTCTATTTAAACCTCCAAGAGGCCAGAGAAATTAAAAAAAAAAAGATTTTTTAAACAGAGTAAAAAAAATGAAAAAGGCTGTAAAACCTAATAAGAACATAAGTAAAAAAAATCATAACCTGGGAAAATTGTAAGTCTCCAGCAAAAATGTAGTAGCTTAATGGTATAAAAAACTTGTAGCTTTATTGAATTCTTTAAAAGTCCTATGAGAACAGCCAGACATGATCAGCACAGCAAACAATTCACCCACGCGTTTTGGGAGGCGTCCCCCTTATTAAGGTGTAAATGTCGGGGTTGTGAAAAATTCCCTTTTTATTAGGGGTTTGCTTTATTTTTATATTGTTATCATAAAAGGGTTTTTTAAATTGTTAGTGTTTGTGTATTTTTTTAAGTAAGAAATTTAAGGTGCAAACAGAACATTTTATAAAGGAATTTGTCACAAGACACACCCCCCTGAATAAGGGAGACGCCTCCCAAAACCCCCTCGGTGAATTGTTTGCGGTGCTGATCATGTCTGGTTTTTCCCCATATGGTTTTTTTAAAAAGAATTCAAAAAAGGTTTAAAAGTTTTTTTATCCCTTTTGAAGATACTAAATTCTGGAGTACTTAAAAATTTTTCCCAATTCGAAAGTGCAGGGGGACTGGCTTCGGATCTCCCATCTCTCCGTCCCAAACATAGTGGGTGAGCGGGAAGTTTTTTTAACAAATTTTTCTCTATAAAATTTCACTAACAAACCCCTTTTCTCGCCGAAACCGACGCTACCTCAGGAATTGTGATTCCCTTTACACCGGGGGCAAGGTCAGGCAGCAGTGGGGGCTTTTTGGGGGCCACTGGGCTTGCCCCTCTTTCGGGTGTGGTTTTTGCGGCGGTGGGGGCCGCCATGCTTTTTAAACCCCCCCCATTTAGCTTTGGGCCCCCCCAATTTATAGAGGTCGCCCCCGACAGGGGCAAGGGGGCCCTTTTACGTTTTGACCCAAAAAGTTACTAAGAATTTCCTGTTAATTTTTTATAAAGTTTTTCTGGGGAAACCCATTAGATAAACATATATTTTTTTTGAAAGGAAATGTGCAGTTAAACGCCTTCTCACCTTCCAAGTTTTTTAATACAAAACCATTTTCACACTGGACCAGCACCCTCCCCATTTTCCCCAGGTGTTTTTAAATTAGCATAGCTGTATAAGGCCATGTTCCCCGGCTTAAAATGGGGTTTTTCCCGATCCGTAATTCCGTCCGAAGTGCGAAAATTTTACGGCTGAAAACGGCCCATTCATTAGGGCAACCCACATTTCTAATAGAGAACAAAGGGTTTTTCCCTTCCTCTCCCTGCTGGGCAAAATAGGGGGGGGGGAAAATAATTACATTTTCATTTACTAGCCCCCCCTATACGCCGCTAGCAATGATTGTCTTTGGGCCGGCGGGTTTGCCGGCCCCCCCGTTTCCCCTCCCCGCCCCCCCCCCGGCCCAAACGGCGAAAACTGGGGGGCGTAATTACGCCCGCAGTTAACCCTGTGAAAAATAGCCAAAGGGAAAAGGGCCCTTTTTTTTCTTGCAGTTGCAGCGGGAGCCCTGGGAAGGTGAGAGGGGTCTCCTTTTCCCCTTTTGGGTGGGGGGTGGCGTGTTGGCGGCCATTGCGGCTGTGATGCTGTACTGGGGGGGGGGGTGACCCCCGGCCCGGGGGGCTAGGTCGGCAAGCAGTGGTGCTGTTGGGCCACTGGGCTGTAACCCCCCTCATAGTTGGTTTTGCTTCCGGGGGTGGCTTTCCATGCATGTTTAACCCCCCAATTTTGCGTAGGGTCCACTTTATACTGGTCGCCGCCCACGTGGAAAATTGGGCCCCATACGTTTTGAAAACCCAAAAAGTATTTCTAAAAAACCCCCTGTTAATTTTTTTTAAAGTTTTTCTGAGAAGAAATTAAAATAAAAAGAAAAAGTGAGGATGTGTGGTTCAAAAGCCCTCCCCTTCCCAAATTTCTTTATTCCCCTTTATAAACCCCTACATGCCAACCCCTTTCCCCTTTTTGGCGGGGGGGGCCTGTATTTGGGGTCCCCCCCCCCATCCTGGGGGGGTTGGCATTTCTCCCGCCGCCAGCAGGCGGGGGGGCCCCCTTTAAAAAAGGCCGGGGGCGCCGGAGTAGCGCTGGTGCGCATTTTCCCGGGGCCGCCGGTCCGTTCCCACGGGCGGGTGAAGCGGGCACAGGGTCCCCCTACCCGCCCCCGGAGTCTCGCTGAAACAGGGAAGGGGGCAAAGGAAAGGGAAACGCACCCTCCTGCCTCCCTCCCTTTTATGGGACCCGGGGCCGCGGGGCCCGTACACACTGTCCCGCGTCACAGAGGAAATGACACGGGGGGCTTCTCTCCAAATTTTCCCCCGTGACAATGCTGAGGGGTGTCCAAAGGGGAGGGCCGCTCTGCAGGAAAAAGGGGGCAGGTAAAAAGGGGGTTTTATTATTTTTATTTTTATTAGTTTTAGGGGGGGACTGTCTGGCTAAAATGGGGGGGTCTACCTGGCTACAATGGGGGGAAAACCTGGGAACAGAGGGGGGGCAATACCTGGCTAACATCGGGGGCACTACCTGGTACAATGGGGGGGATACCTGGGTAAAATGGGGGGCACTACCTGGGAAAAGGAGGCACTACCTGGCAAAATGGGGGCAAAACCCGGTACAATGGGGTACTACCTGGCTACTAAAGGGGGGACTATCTGCTACAATGGGGGCACACCCCCTTCAATGGGGGGGCTACCTGGGAACAATGAGGCACTACCTGGCACAAAGGGGGTACTATCTGGGTACAAGGGGGCACTACCTGGCTACAATGGGGGGTTACCTGGCAAAAAGGGGCCTACCTGGCAAAATGGGGGAAAGGGGCATACCTGGCTAACCATGGGGGCACTACCCGGCCAACAAAGGGGGCAAGACCTGGCAAACAATGGGGGCATACCTGGCACGAGGGCCCTACCTGGCAAACAATGGGGGCATCTACCTGGAAAACAATGGGGGCATCTCCTGGCAAAATAGGGGGCACTACCTGAAAGCAATGGGGGATCTACCTGGCCCCAAAAGAGGGGGACTACCTGGCAAACAATGGGGCATACCTGGCAAACAAAGGGGGGCATCTACCTGGAAACAAAGGGGGGCTCTCCTGGGACAAATTTTGGGTCTACCTGGTACAGTGAGGGCATCTACCGCCTGTAAGGGGCACACCTGGGATGGGGGGTACACCTGGGTATAAGGGCATTACCGGCTTTCTTCCAAAGCATTATGCTTAGGTGGAGTAGGTGTGGGTTTTTGAAGGGGCGTGAATACCGTCAAAATGGGCGTGGCCATGCAAATTTTTTCCCCGCAACGCGCTACGCGCGCCGCCCACTAAAATCTCCTGCTTTTTCATTTTCAAAAGTTGGCAACTATGTTATAACCTGGAAGTTTCCAGAGCTGGGACCTTCTGCCACATTCCACAGAGCTGGTTCCATCCCATTTGGTCCAGTTCCCCAACTGCCAGATAACTTATAGGAAAGAGAATGGGAGGAATCAGTTCACCTGCTATTAATAACATGGGGGAGGAGTCAGTTCACCTGCTGCTGAGAACACGGGGGAGGAGTCAGTTCACCTGCTGCTGATAACACAGGGGACGGAAGGAGTCAATTCACCTGCTGCTGATAACACAGGGGTGGGAAGGAGTCAATTCACCTGCTGCTGATAACACAGGGGAGGGAGAGGAGTCAATTCACCTGCTGCTGATAACACAGGGGAGGAGTCAATCCACCTGCTGCTGATAACACAGGGGAGGACTCAGTTCACCTGCTGCTGATAACACAGGGAAGGGGGAGGAGTCAGTTCACCTGCTGAGGATAACACAGGGGAGGGGGAGGAGTCAGTTCACCTGCTGCGGATAATACAGGGGAGGGGGAGGAGTCAGTTCACCTGCTGCGGATAACACATGAGAGATGGAGGAGTCAATCCACCTGCTGCTGATAACACAGGGGAGGGGAGGAGTCAACTCACCGGCTGCTGATAACACAGGGGAGGAGGAGGTGTCAATTCACCTGCTGCTGATAACACAGGGGAGGGTCTATTCACCTGTTGCTGATAACACAGGGAAGGCAGAGGAGTCAATTCACCTGCTGCTGATAACACAGGGAAGGGAGAGGAGTCAATTCACCTGCTGCTGATAACACAGGGTAGGGGGAGGAGTCAGTTCACCTGCTGAGGATAACACAGGGGAGGGGGAGGAGTCAGTTCACCTGCGGCTGATAACACGGGGGAGGAGGAGTCAATCCACCTGCTGCTGATAACACAGGGGAGGGGGAGGAGTCAATTCACCTTCTGCTGATTACACAGGGGAGGGTCAATTCACCTGCTGCTGATAACACACAGGAGGGGGAGGGGTCAATTCACCTGCTGCTGATAACACAGGGGAGGGGGAGGGTCAGTTCACCTGCTGCTGATAACACAGGACAGGGGGAGGAGTCAGTTAACCTGCTGCTGATAACACAGGAGAGATGGAGTTAATCCACCTGCTGCTGATAACACGGGGTAGTGGGAGGAGTCAGTTCACCTGCTGCTGATAAAACAGAGGCGGGGGAGGAGTCAGTTCACCTGCTGCGGATAACACAGGGGAGCGGGAGGTGTCAATTCACCTGCTGCTGATAACACAGGAGAGATGGAGGAGTCAATCCACCTGCTGCTGATAACACGTGGAGGGGGAGAAGTCACTTCACCTGCCGCTGATAACATAGGGAGGAGGAGGAGTCAGTTCACCTGCTGCTGATAAAACAGGAGGGGGAGGAGTCAGTTCATCTGCTGCAGATAACACAGGGGAGGGGGAGGTGTCAATTCACCTGCTGCTGATAAAACAGGAGAGATGGATGAGTTAATCCACCTGCTGCTGATAACACATGGAGGGGGAGAAGTCAATTCACCTGCTGCTGATAACACAGGGAAGGGAGAGGAGTCAATTCACCTGCTGCTGATAACACAGGGGAGGTGGAGGAGTCAGTTCACCTGCTGCTGATAACACGGGGGAGGAGGAGTCAATCCACCTGTTGCTGATAACTCAGGGGAGGGGGAGGATTCAATTCAACTGCTGCTGATAACACAGGGGAGAGTCAATTCACCTGCTGCTGATAACACACAGGAGGGGGAGGGGTCAATTAACCTGCTGCTGATAACACAAGTGAGTTGGAGGAGTCAATCCACCTGCTGCTGATAACACGTGGAGGGGGAGGAGTCAGTTCACCAGCTGCTGATAACACGGGGAGGAGGAGTCAATCCACCTGTTGCTGATAACTCAGGGGAGGGGGAGGAGTCCATTCCATTGCTGCTGATAACACAGGGGAGGGTCAATTCACCTGCTGCTGATAACACACAGGAGGGGGAGGGGTCAATTCACCTGCTGCTGATAACACAGGGGAGGGGAGGAGTCAGTTCACCTGCTGCTGATAACACTGGGGAGGGGGGGGAGTCAGTTCACCTGCTGCTGATAACACAGGAGAGATGGAGGAGTTATTCCACCTGCTGGCTGATAACACAGGGGTAAGGGGAGGAGTCAGTTCACCTGCTGCTGATAAAACAGAGGAGGGGAGGAGTCAATTCACCTGCTGCTGATAACACAGGAAAGGGGGAGGGGCTCAATTCACCTGCTGCTTATAACATAGGAAAGGGGGTCAATTCACCTGCTGCTTATAACACAGGAAAGGGGGTCAATTCACCTGCTGCTAACACTGATGGAGATGAGTGGAGAGTGTGATTGACTGCTTTTTGAGTTAGCCCCGGTTCACACGGTTTATTCAAGCCGGAATTGCGAGCCGGATTGCGCTCGCAAATCCGGCTTGAATAAGGGGCGGGGGCGGGGCAGGGGCACTGCCCGCTGGCCCCATAGACTTGCATTATCCACGGCACGTATTGTGCCTGGATAATGTGCATGTCACTTTCTCCCCGCCCGGCGGATTCGCCGAGCTGGAAGGAGCGACGGAATCCACTGTTCTCTATGAGAACTATGGATTACCGTAATTACTGCGACGGATTGGCGCCCTACTGCAGTGCAAATCCGGCGCGCAGTACGGCACCAATCCGCGGCGAAATAAGCCGTATGAACAGCCCCTTAGGGTATGGTCACACTCCTGAATACCGGCATATAGCAGCGCATGCTTTGTGCGTCGCTATAACACCGGGTGTTGGTAGGCGCTGGCCAGTGCATACTTCTAAAGTGCTCTATGCCGACCCCCATTCACTTATGTTCTCTATGAGAACTATGGATTACCGTAATTTTGCTTGTATAAGAGTGCAAATACGCGACGAAATGCACGCCAAAATTACTCCGTGAGAACATACCCTAAATATGTCATGTTAATTAACCCGCACAATGAACAGCGTAAAAAAAAAACAGTCAAAGAATTCCGATTTGTTGTTCATCCTGCAGCATATAAGATGGAATGAAAAGCGATCAAAAACTGATATAAACGCCAAAGTAGTACCAAGTAAAACATCAGTTCATCCTGCAAAAAGAAGGTCTTACATAGCTCTGTACATGGAAAATAAAAAAGTTATGGCTATCAGACAGCGATGCATAAATATTGTTTTACACAATTTTTAAGCGCTTCAGCATAAAAAACTATATAAATTGGTTATCGTCATAATCGTATCAACTAAGTTGTCACGGATACTGCATGGTGAGCACTGTTAAAAATAAAAATAAAAAAACACTACTAGGATTGCAATATTTTCTTCACCCTGCCTTCCAAAAAAACGGATTTAAAAAGGATACCAAATATGATTCCAAAAAAAAATTTCAAATTATCCCGCAAAAAACAAGCTGCTATACACTTCTGTATACAGAAAAATAAAAAAGTTATGGCTCTCGGACTATATCGTGTGTTTCCTTTTTGAATTAAAGTGTTTTTATTGTGTAAAAAATATACCTGTGCACCCAAAATTCACAATACACTCCATGAGGAGTGTTGAATCAAAATTGGGGTGACTTCTGTAAGGTTTCACCTGTTCTGGTACTTTGAGGGCTTTGCAAATGCGACATGGCACCCACCAAAATCTGCGTTTCAAAAGCCAAATAAAGCCCTGCCATGTTCTCAAACAGTAGTGTACACCCACATGTAGGGTATTTTCGAATTTAGGAGAAATTGAGTAACATAATTTGGGATGTTTTTTTTTCCAGGAGTCCTTGTAAAAATGAAACATATTCAGCTAAAATTACAGATTGTTGGAAAAATAATTTTTTTCATTTTCAGAGCCTAACGCTAAAATTTTTTGTGAAAACACCCATGGAGTCGATATATTTACTGTACCCCAGGATATATTCCTTAAGGGATGTAGTTTCCAATATAGGGTCTTTTTAGGGGTTTTAGCACCTTAGAGTGCCCGCAAACCTGCAATGGCACCTAAATAAAATTGTATTGAAAATGATCCCCAAAGTCTGGTAGTGCTCCTCCTATTCTGAGGCTTGTGATTGAGAGCACCAGGTTCACATATGGGATGTCTGTAAAAACAGCAGAATCTGGGGAATTGATGTTGCATTTCATTTATCTGGTCACACCTACCGTGTTCCAGTGAATAATGGATAAAAATTGAAAATCTGCAAAAAAAAGTGAAATTTTGAAATTTCACCTCCACTTTGCTTTAATTTCTGTGAAATACCTAAAGGGTTAACAAATGTCCTAGATGTTTTTTTAAATACTTTAAGGGGTCTAGTTTCTTAGATGGGGTCATTTATGGGGGTATCTAACACACAGACCTCTTAGAGTCACGTCAGAATTGGACTGGTCCCTAAAAAAATCTATGGTGCAAATTTTCTTGAAACTGTGAAAAATAACTACTAAGGGAGACATGTATGAAAACTGTCTAGGTCTAAAATTCACTGTGTTGCCCATCGCAACCAATCAGAGTGCCCCTTACATTTTTCCAGAACACTATATGAAATAAAAAGGGTGCTCTGAAAAAGTATGCCAATCTACAGCAGACATATGGTAGCTTCTAGTCATAAACTATTTTGACTATTTTGACTATTTGTAAGACTATCTGTCTTACACGCAGAAAGTTTTGAACTTTGAAACTGGCAAATTTTTTCAAACTTTCACGATATTTTGATATTTTTCCCAAATAGACAAGGATTACATGAACCGAAATTTCTTATTAACTTAAAGCATAATGGGCGACATGTCCCAATACGCAAGCGCCCTTTTTTTTGGTCCATTTTGCGCTAAAAACACTTTTAAACGCCTTACCCCGATGTAAATAAACTGTTAATCCAAAACTAGGCGCATTATACACCAGGAACGAAACATTGTATTGCACCTAAAAAGGCACATTACACATAGTAGCAATGATACACTATCAGCCTCCATAACGCAATGCACCTATCGAGGTGCATTGCTACACTAAAAAGTACGTTTTTGCGCCTCTGTTAAAGCAATGCACCTGAAGGCGCATTACTATCTCCTGAATGCATGCGCCCGGGCTTGCACAATGCGCCATTTTAGGCGCATTAAGTTTACTATGCAAGGTATAACTAAGGCCAGATTTTTCAGAGGATCAGACTGTACACTGATTTAATGTGCCTAAAAACTGCAGCGACGCAGACAATTTTCGGACATGTCGCCCAGTGTGTCATGGGAAAACAGTCTCTGAATCTTATGGATAGGTAAAAGTGTCAAAAAGTTATTTTCACATAAATGGCCACATGTCAGATTTTAAAAATAAAGCTTTGTCAGAAAGGTCAAAACTGGTTGCGGCGGTAATGGGTTAATCATTTTTTTTAACTTTTTTTGACACAAATCACATTTCACACTGGATAACCTGTTAGATTAATTCTACAGGTTATTACGGTCGTGCGGATACCTAACATGTGTAGTTTTTTTTTTTTCTTGTGTAGTGTAGGCACAATAATTTTTTATTAAATATTTATTTTTATTTTTAATTTATTTTATACTTTTTAATGTTTTTTTTAACTTTTTTATATAATCCCATGAAGAGATAGCTATTTTACAATTTTTTTTTTTACTCTTAGTAGTGTATTATGACACAATCAACAGTCAGCGCAGCACACAGTGTGCCCTGACTGCAGGTTTGTTATACAGACAGCCCTGGAACTTTGCTAGGTCCCCAGGGCTGACTGTACACACATTCCCTGGGCATCCCGATGGAGCAGGGGAATGCCCTTTGATTATGACACGATCCGGGCTAGGCGCCAGGGATCAGAGGCTTACTCTGCTTCCCAGCACCTACAGAGACTGCTCTAGGAACAGAGCTGTTCAGTACAGCTCTGTTCCTAGCACAACTGTGGCACTGGGAGTCGGAAAACTCCTGTAGAAAGAGGACCTGCACCGCCCACCGTCTATAGTCAGTGGTCGGTCATTAATGAGTTAAATTTGGTGTTATCGCTCTCACACTCTCTCAAACTGGCCACTGGAAGTTCAACATGGCAACTCATGGCAAAGAACTCTCTGAGGATCTAAAAAAATAATTTTTGCTCTACATAAAGATGGCCTAGGCTATAAGAAGATTGCCAACACCCTGAACCTGATCTGCAGCATGGTGGCAAAGAGCATACAGTGGTTTAACAAGACTGGTTCGACTTAGAACAGGCCTCGCCATGTCCAACCAAAGAAGCTGAGTGCACATGCTCAGCATCATATCCAGATATTGTCGTTTCAAAATAGACGTATGAGTGCTGACAGCATTGCTGCAGAGGTTAACGGGATGGAAGTCAGCCTGTCAGTACTCAGACCATACACAGCACACTGCATCAAATTGTTCTGTATGGCTGTCTTTCCAGAAGAAAGCCTCTTCTAAAGATGATACACAAGAATGCCCACAGTTTGTTGAAGACAAACAGACTAAGGACATGGATTACTGGAACCATGTCCTGTGGTCTGATGAGACCAAGATTAAAGGGATTTTACCAATAAGGCATTTCATGCCTGGTTTGTCCTGACTGTCTGTTTTGACTAACTAAAGAGGACAGGAGTAGAAGGACTGTACCTGGGGTTAAAAACTCAGCAGTGAATGTGTGTGATTATTAAGCAGGAAAGAGTCTGACAGCAGTTACCCGAGAGGTGAAAGGTGATGTTTTGAGCATGGTGGGCCAGGACTGAGGAGCTCTAATCACTGGTTGTATCCTCTGGAGATGAGCTGTACACTATAGATCACTAAGGTACCAGCTAAAGCAAAAATGGTAAAGAATTTTTTAATAATGACAAGTGTGTCTTGCCTGCAGTCAAGCATGGTGATGGGTATGTCATGGTTTGGGGCTGCACGAGTGCTGCCGGCTGTGGAGAACTACAGTTCATTGAGGAAACTATGAATGCCAACATGTAGTGAGACATACTGAAGGAAAGCATGATCCCCTCACTTTGGAAACTGGGCTACAAGGCAATATTCCAACATGATAATTACTCCAAACATACCTCCACTGCCTTGAAAATGAAAATGAGGGTAAAGGTGCTGGACTGGCCAAGCATGTCTCCAGACATAAACCCTATTGAGAATCTGTGGGGTATCCTCAAATGGAAGCTGGAGGAGTGCAAGGTCTCTAAAATCCACCAGCTGCATGATGTCATCATGGAGTTGAAGACGATTTCAGTGGTTGCAACCTGTGAAGCTCTAGTGAACTCCATGCTGACGAGAGTTAAAGGGGTTTTCTCATGAATATTTGCCTTCAACATAAAGGGACAATTAAATAAAGACATTTTCTAAATATATTGTTCAGTAGATTTTACTTTAGTCAGGAGATACAGACAGTTTAGCAAGTCTCTCACTGCACAGAGATTTATATGGTAACTTGCATACCTGTTATCTGATTACCTGAGAGACAGGGACTGAGCCATGAGTGAACTAATTAGATTAAACAAGTTGTATTAAAGATAACAATCTCCTGCTCTGTCTGGGTAGCAGCTTGAGGAGACTACCTGAGGAGACAGTGTGAATGAAAAACTGCCTGTCAGCCAATGATTCAGCGTGCCAAGAAAACCCCTTTAAGGCAGTGCTGTAATATAGTGGTGGTCATGCAAAACATTGACACTTTGAGCACAATTTGTCCATTTTTGTACAGAGGTGTACTTTTGTTGCCAGCGGTTTAGACTTTGATTGCTGTGTGTTGAGTTATTGTGAGGACGCACCAAATTTACACTGTTATACAAGCTGTACACTGACTACTTTATATTGTATCAAAGTGTCATATCTTCAGTGTTGTCCCATGAAAAGATATAATACAGTATTTATGAAAATGTGAAGTGTGTAGTCACTTTTGTGAGATACTGTAACCAGTATCCACTTGCAAATTTCCCCAATCCCCACATTCTTAAAATAATCTAGCATAGCATCTCTTCTAAAAAGGACTTGAAACAATTAACTTACAAAAGAGGTTAAACTTACAGGCCTATAGTCTCCGAACTCACTTTTTGACCATATTGGCACCCCATTTGCACCATTTGCTATGTGCCAATCCTTTAGAACATACCCCATTACTATAAAGTCCGTAAATATTAGAACGATGGGCCTGTCTATCACATTATTTAATTTCCTTAGGACACAGGGGTGTATACTATCTAGATAAATTATTTGTCTATTTTAATTTCGTATGGCAGAGCTGCACTTCTTTCTGGGTTACCTAGGAGATATTTAAGGTACAGTTTACCTCATCTCTCTGCATATTAACAGAAGTGTAATTTTTATCTGTTAATACAGTGGAACACAAACAGATTAATAAACTTGCTTTTTCCTCATTCCCATTTACAATAATTCTCTCTTTATTGTTCAAAGGACCAACATTTCAGTTAGAATCTTGTTACTATTTATATGGTTGAAGATCCCTTTTCCTTTAATTTAAATTATTCTATGAAAACATTTATTGGTTTTCTGATCTGGTAAACAGAAGAGTGCATGAAAAAGTAAAAATTTATCACAATACACCAAATATTCCAGTGCACAAAATTAATCATTTAGTAATTAAGGTTTAAATATTTAATTTAATCCCTACAACAAAACAAGTTTTAGTCCCAGAAAAATAGTATCTTTATTAATAAATTATTATAAAAAAACAATAAAAATGAGTCACACATAAATCGGCAGCAAATAGATATGTAACAATAACCATTAGATCAATACCTAACATATATAATAGAAAGTATGTAGTTCATACTGATATCATTTAACCCCTTAATTCCCAGGCCTGAAAAGTACATAAAGGGGTTTTCTTGCTACAAACATCATATCTGTAATGATGGGGACAGTAAAAGTAAGCACTTTTGCAATTGGTTTGTATTACCTAAATCATTTAGTATAGAAGCTATCAGCTAATCTGTGTGTGTCTAGAGCTTTTTTTAGCAGCCTGAGGTTGGGCCACACCTTCAATGCTGTGATTGGCTGCCTGATATTTAGTTCAGCCCTGGTCGGGACACATCCCTCTTGTGGGATATGCCCAACATGCTGTGATTGGCTGTCCTGCACTCTCTGTGCTCACTCCCCTCTGAGCTGTGTGAGGCTGCCTCAGCTTGAGCTCAGTGAGGTTGGATGGAGAGCATTTGTGAACAACAGTTTTCAGCTCTTTCCACAGATTCTCGATTGGATTCAGGTCTGGACTTTGACTTGGCCATTCTCACACCTGGATACGTTTATTTGCGAACCATTCCATTGTAGATTTTGCTTTATGTTTGGGATCATTGTCTTGTTGGAAGATAAATCTCCGTCCCAGTCTCAGCTCTTTTGCAGACTCCAACAGGTTTTCTTCCAGAATAGTTCTGTATTTGGCTCCATCCATCTTCCCATCAATTTTAACCATCTTCCCTGTCCCTGCTGAAGAAAAGCAGGCCCAAACCATGATTCTGCCACCACCATGTTTGACAGTGGGGATGGTGTGTTCAGGGTGATGAGTTGGGTTGCTTTTACGCCAAACATATCATTTTGCATTGTGGCCAAAAAGTTTGATTTTGGTTTCATCTGACCAGAGCACCTTCTTCCGTGGGTCTCCCAGGTGGCTTGTGGCAAACTTTAAACGAGAATTTTTTATGGATATCTTTGAGAAAAGGCTTTCTTCTTGCCACTCTTCCATAAAGGCCAGATTTGTGCAGTGTACGACTGATTGTGGTCCTATGGACAGACTCTCCCACCTCAGCTGTAGATCTCTGCAGGTCATCCAGAGTGATCATGAGCCTCTTGGCTGCATCTCTGATCAGTCTTCTCCTTGTTTGAGATAAAAGTTTAAAGGGACGGCCAGGTCTTGGTAGATTTGCAGTGTTCTGATACTCCTTCCATTTCCATTCCATGATCGCTTGCACATTGCTCCTTGGGATGTTTAAAGTTTGGGAAATCTTTTTGTACCCAAATGCGGCTTTAAACTTCTCCACAACAGTATCACGGACCTGCCTGGTGTGTTCCTTGGTCTTTATGATGCTCTCTGCGCTATAAAACAGAACTTTGAGACTATCAGAGAGCAGGTGCATTTGTACGGATACTTACACACAGGGGGATTATATTTATCATCATCAGTCATTTAGGAAAACATTGGATCATTCATAGATCCTCCCTGAACTTCTGGAGTGAGTTTGCGCATGAAAGAAAGTGTTCAAAAAAAATTTTTCATGCCCCACTTTTCAGTTTTTAATTTTTTTTACAAAATTTAAAATATCCAAAAAATTTAGTTCCACTTCAAAATTGTGTCCCACTTGTTGTTGTTTCTTCAAAAAAAAATTAAAAATTTTTATTTTTTTTATGTTTTAAAACCGAAATGTAAAATTTAAAAATTGGGGTCTAAATACTTTCCCCCCCAGTACCCAAAGACAGAGGAGCATTAAATGCCTGCGAAAGCCTGTACTGAGAAAACCTCTTTAATGACCAGCACTTTTTTTTAGTTTTTGCCTCCTTGCATAGTTTGAGTTATCATATAAATAAAAAAAGAAAACAAAAAAACAAAAAAAAAAATAATTTATTTAAATAACACTCCCCAACCCCCCACCTCCTGACCAATTTTAGATAGATTAACTGGCCTGCAGTCAACGAAACCAATTAAAACTCTACCCCCCACCCTAAAGTTTAATGCGTTTTATCACTGGGGGGAAGGAATGAAGCAGAAAGGGCCACACCACAATTAAGATGGCAATTTCCAAAAATTCGATCAGTGACTTCGCCGAATTTTTTCCGACAAATTGTTTGGTCCAAATTGCTTCGGATGAATCGCTTTAAAAAAACAGCATTTCCAGGTGCACAGAGCCTGCAGGTGCTGTAGAACGTTGTGCCATGTTTTAAATTGCAGAGGGGCTGGTTTGGTCTTCATACAATGATTTTTTTAGAAACACGTATGACTGCCCCCCGTCTTTAGAAACGCTTCACTATAAATTCCCTGGGCACTTAAAGGGCAAAACTGACAAAAAAAATAAGGGAAAAATGAACCTGAACAGGGCACGACAGCTGGAAAAAAACAAGCTAGGGCTCGGGTGGAAACATCAGTAAAAAGTGTGGGGGGTGACAGCAGAACCCACAGCACAAGGTCAGAGAGGGGGCACAAGACTTTCGGGGGTGGCAAAAACAGAGTAGGCCACAGGTGGACGACAGAGTGTGGGGGTTTACGGCAGGCCCACAGCAGCATGAGTCAACATGACACAATACCCAGTCTGGAGGGCACAGCAGCACCACAGCAGCAGCATGAGGTCAGACGAGGCACAAGACCTTTTTTGGAGGGGGCAAAACAGTAGAGGCCAGATGGCACAATGACACAGTGGGAGGGCACGGCAGCACCCACAGCGGGAGGGGTCAGACAGTGACACAAGACACATTGGGGGAGGGCACAGCACAGCAGCCACAGCAGCCATGGGGCAGACAGGGCCAATGACATTTGGAGGTGGCAAAACAGTATTGGGCCCCCACAAGTGGAAACAATGACACTGTGGGGGCCGGGACAGCCCAGCAGCAGCATAGGTCAGCCCGGGCACAATGCAGAGTGTGTATAGGGAGCAGCCAAGCAGCAATGGGGTCAGTCAGGGCCAATGACTTTCTGTATGGCAAAAACAGGAGTAGGCCCATAGTACACAATGCAGAGAGGGGAGATCAAAAAGGCCCACAGCAGCGCAAAAGGGGCAGACGTGCCCAATGACATTCTGGAGGTGGAAAAAACAGGAGTACCACAGAGTGGAACAATGACAGAGGGGGGAGGGCCGGGCAGCACCCACACACAGCATGAGGTCAACAGTGGCACAATGACACAGTGGGGGGCACGGGGGGCCACAGCAGCAGCATGAGGTCAGAGATTGGCAAATGAAGGTGGGAGGTGACGCGGCAGCCCACAGAAAAGAGGTCGGCAGGGCCAATGACTTTCTGGGGGTGGCAAAACAGAGTAGGCCACAGAGTGGCACAATGACAGAGTGTGTAGGTCAGGGCAGCGCCACAGCCGCAAACATGAGGGTCGACAGGGGCACAATGACACAGTGTGGAGGGCATGGCAGCACCACGCGCGAAGAGGTCAGGCAGGGCACAATGACATTCTGGAGGTAAAAAAAACGGGATAGGCACAGAGTGGCACAATAAAGAGTGTGTGGGTCATGGCCCCAGCAACACGCATGAGGTCAAGGGGGGCCATGAGGAGGGGGTTTGGAAAAACCCCAGTCCCGGGTAAAGATGGTGGTAGAAATGGGAAACTTCAGCGATGTTGGCACAGGGGGGCACATCAAAAATAGTGGCTGGGGAAGGTATTTGAACCCAGATTTTTTCCTCGTTGGGTGAGGGTCATGCTGATGTAGTTGACCCAAGGTTTGGTGTGTGGAAAATCCGGGGCCGATCCACGCCTGATTCTCTTGACAAAATCATCTTTCCCACATTTCCCTGGACAAGGGGGTTCCCCCTTGGGAAAACAATGGCCCCCGCCGCACTGAACATCGCTCTGATGCCACATACTGCGGGGCAGGACGCTTCCCCATTGCAAAAACCGGAAGTTTTGGCCCCACATCCATTTGGGGCCCATAGTCCAGCGGACTTTTAAAGGGGGGGCAGAGTGCTGTCCAAGCAAGCCACCCCGTTTGGGTTTAGGGACTGCCCAGGTTTGCCCGGTGCTGCTGGCCCAAGCCCCTCACGGGGGGTGAAGGAAACTGCTCATCAGTGAATCCAGATTTGGGTTCTGCTGAAGAGCTGGTACTGCTCCTACCCCTCCACCTTCCCCCCGCAGCCGCGCAGTAGTAAATGAGCGCTGAAGAACCCCCCGTCAGACCTTCAGAGGGGGGATATGCCACACATAGGCACGGCCCAAATGATTGGAGGATTTCCCTATAGTATTTGGTTTGTTTCCCCCTTTAGCATGGGAAAAAGGCTTCCTTTTTGGGCCGGTAGCGAGGGTTCAAAAGGGTGGGGCCCGAAGTCTCCCTCTCCGGATGGGACTATTCGCTGTCACTAGCCAGGCAAATCAGCTGCTGTGGCCATCTCACAAGTGATCCGAGGGGGTCCCTGCCTCCTCTCCACTGTATACTGCCACGGTGCTTGCGGGTCATTGCCTCTCTTCCCATTCCCTTAAACCCTCCAAATCCCTTCCCTCTCTTTTCACCTGGGTAAAATCACTCATTTCACCAGACAATGTTCTTCTCCAAAGTCCTCCCCTCCTACTCCCAGTTCAGTCCCCACCCGGGCCAGTGTCGAGATGTAGTCGCCACGTCTCCATCCCTGCCCAGACAATTTTTTGCTTGTTCCCGGACAGAACGTGGAAGACGTTATTCACCCGTTCCGGCGACTGGCCTCAGCAAACGGCAGGGGTCCGCATGAGCTGACTGGATGACATCAAATTTTCCCGGGGAGTACTCCCGTCCCCCCCCCCGGATCATAAAAAATGTTAAAAGGCCTTTCCTGTTCATACAGTCAGTCCAACATGTGAGGCTGGGAATTCCAATGGGTGGAAAAAAAGATAAAAGGTGTGTTGGGGGGGGCCCTTTTGGTGAGCTGGGGGGGGGGGGTGTTTTGGTTTGTGGGTGGAATGAAGGGGGATGAAGGGGTTTTGGTTTTAGGGGTTTTTTGGATGGTGGGGGTTTTGGAATTTTTTGGGAAAGGAAATTTAAAGATTAATGAATTTTAGTAAATTTTTAAAATATAAATTAAATTTTTTTTTAAAAAAAATAAAAAATCCTTAAGAAACCATCTCTGAAATTTCACGTCCAACTATGTCCCTCCATGCTTCCTTTGCATCCAAACTCCTTGGGAGCACGTCTATTTCAAAATTCCTCCCCCCCCCCCCCAACCTCTCCTTGACCCACTCCAATCTGGCTTCTGACCCCACCATTCTACTGAAACCGCCATAACCAAAGTCCTCAATGACCTAGTAACTGCCAAAGCCTCATGCCACTACTCTGTGCTTCTCCTCTTAGACCTATCCTCTGCCTTTGACACTGTTGACCATTCCCACCTGCTACAAATCCTCTCCTCCCTATGCATCACGGACTTGGCCCCTCCTGGATCTCCTCATACCTCACCCATAGAACATTCAGTGTCTCTCACTCTTGCACCACCTCCTCCTCTCGGGCCTCTGTCTGTTGGCATCCCCCAGGGGTCAGTCCTGGGCCCACTACTTTTCTCTATCTACACTCTTGGCCTGGGTCAGCTCATAGCATCACACGGCTTTCAATACCACCTGTATGCGGACGACAACTAACTTTACATCTCTGGTCCTGATATTAACTCTCTTCTCTCCCGGATCCCAGATTGTCGTCCATATCCTCCTTCTTCTTCTCCCGCCTCCTAAAACTAAATGTGGAGAAAACCGAATTCATCATCTTTCCACTGTCCCATCCCTCCACCTGATCTCTCTATCAATGTCAATAGCTACACTCTCTCACCAGCTCCACAAGTACGCTGCCTTGGGATAACCTTTGACTCCTCTCTGTCTTTCAAACCACACATCCAAACCCTCACCTCTGCCTGTCGCCTCCACCTAAAAAATATCTCACGCATCCGCCCATTCTTTAACTTTGACACTACAAAAACGTTGGTCCATGCTCTTGTCATCTCTCGTCTAGACTACTGCAAAACCGTTCTCTGTGGCCTCCCATCTACTACTCTTGCTCCATCTCTCTCCTCACTACTCCTCTGCCTCTCCCC
The DNA here is from genome assembly GCA_025379985.1 of Phyllomedusa bahiana. Lineage (NCBI taxonomy): Eukaryota > Metazoa > Chordata > Amphibia > Anura > Hylidae > Phyllomedusa > Phyllomedusa bahiana. Next base: position 20,131 of record JAODAL010042764.1, read on the forward strand.
TCTGTCAATACCTTCACTGGTTTCCCATTGCCCAGCGAATTCATTTCAAGTTACTAACCATGACCTACTTGTATTATGTGGTCACTGTACGACCATTATGTAGAGGTATCATCCATAGAACATGGTCTTACAGCTATTTGTATGAGTTCTCAATATACAATACTTTACCTTTATGAAAATACATATTTATAGACCACCAGTTAATGCCGCATGATGTGTTTTGTGCGGTCTGCTAGGTGGCTGAGTGCTTAATTCTGTTAGATGGTGGTTACATGCATATCCTGGTGTGATTTCATGTGTTTGGGTGGGTCAGAAACGTGGCCTAATGTGTCAATCTTTACAATCTCTAAAAGTTGGAAGGTATGCAATGACTGCAATCCATACATACAGTCTATATAAATATCCATGTTATTGGTACAGCACTGTGTATGTGGGTGTTGAATGTAGTAGGAACCACTGTACACGGAAACCCTCAGGTTAGTTGAGTGTTGGCCTGCACAACATACAGCCCACAAACTGAACCTTATGTTCATGGGAAGGGAACAGGGGCATAACTACTGGGGTATGCATACTGATGGCAACTGCCACGGGGGCCTGTGGCTTAGGGGGCCGCGCGCCCAGACAGCTGCTAATCACTTCCTGCTACCCCGGATAATGCCGCTCCTGGGCCCGCCGGCAGTAAACATAACAGTTCACTGCGGCGGGTGCAGAGCTGCGGGGCCTGGCCGGTCTGTGAAAAAGGGGGGCCCACTGCCGCTGGCAAGCTCTGCCCCCTTGCTTCACAGCGGCTCTCTCTTAATTGCATGCATGTCCCGTGCGACGCGCATACCATTAAGATAACGGCGGAGCAGGGAAGAACAAAGCGCTCACTGGTCCCCTAGCCGACATCGATCTGTGCAGTGCGGCGAAGAGAGTTCAATTCAAGCTCCGCCTGCCGAGCATCCTGTCCTCGGCCCCCAAGCCTAAAGTACAGGCTTGGGCCGGGAGGAGATGGAACGCTGGGGAGCGTGCCAGGTTAATATAAGCTACAGGGGACCCTGGGGGCGTGGGACCCTATACCTACAGGGGACCCTGAAAACTGGGGGGGGTACCATGGATACAGGCCCTAATAACTGGGGGGGGGGGCCTATGGCTACAGGGGGCCCTAAGAACTGGGGGGGACTATGGCTACCGGGGGCCCTAAACAATGGGGGGGGGCTGTGGTTGCAGGGGCCCCTAATAACCCGGGGGGGGGGGGGACTGTGGCTACAGGGGCCCCTTATAACTGGGGGAGGGATTATGGCTACAGGGGACCCTAATAACTGGGGGGGGGGACTATGGCTACAAGGGGCCTGCTAATAATGCGGGGTGGCTATGAAGCAGGGTCCTAATACCTGGGGGACCTATGGCTACAGGGGACCCAGAATAACTGGTGGGGACTATGGCTACAGGGGGCCAAATAACTGAGGGAGGGAAACTATGCCATACAGGGGCCTAATACTGGTGGCAGGGACATGGCTACATGGGCCCTAATAACCGGGGGGGGGAAACTATGGCTACAGGAGACCCTAGATCAACCTGGGGGGACTATGCACATGGGGCTTCTAATAACTGGGGGGGGGAGTTGGCTCAGGGGGCCCTAATAACTGGGGGGAGGACTAAAGGCTACGGTGGGTACTGTGGCTACAGGGGCCCCTTATAACTGGAGGGAGGGAACTATGGCTACAGGGGGGGACTTTGGCTACAGGGGGGCCCTAATAACTGGGGGGTAGGGACAATGGCACAGGGGGCCTAAAAACTGTGGGGGCTATGGCTAACAGTGTTGGCCCTACATAACGAGGGGGAGGGACTATGGCCTACAGGGGGCCTAATAACTGGGGGAGGGAACACTATGCCTACAGGGGCCCAAATAACTGGGAGTGCCTATGGTTACAGGACCCCTAATAACTAGGAGGGGACTTATGCTTTACAGGGGTCCCCTAATAACTGGGGGGACTATGGCTTTACAGGGGTCCCCCTAATAACTGGGGGGAGACTATGGCTGCAGGGGGCCCTAATAACGGGGGGGAGGGATTATGGCTACAGGGGGCCCGAATAACTGAGGGGGGGGACTATGGCAACAGGGGACCCTAATAAACAAGGGGGCTATGCTACAGTGGGGGCCCAAATAACTGGGTGGGGGACTATGGCTACAGGTGGCCCTAATAACTGGGGGGGGGGGCTATGGCTGGCAGGGGGCTAAATACACTGGGGGGGGGCTAGGCCTACAGGGACCCAAATAATTGGGGGGGGGGGCTATGGCGAGCAGGGGGCCCTAATAACTGGGGGACTAATATCTGCAGGGGGCCCCAATAACTGGGGGAGGGACTATGCCCTACAGGGGGGCCCAAATAACTTTAAGGGACTATGGCTACATGTGACCCTAATAACTGGTGGGGGGGGGACTAATGCCTAACAGGGGCCCAAATAACTGGGGGAGGGAAACTATGCCTACAGGGGGCGCTAATAACTGGGGGGGGACTAACCTACAGGGGCCGGCCCATTTAACTGGGGGGGGGACTAAGCCAATAGTGGCCCTAATAACTGGGGGGGAAACTATGCCTACAGGGGGCCCTAATGCTTGGGGGTGAGAACTATGCCTACAGGGGTGTGGGGAGCTATGCTTACAGGGGGCCCTAGTGCATGGGGGGAGCTATGCCTACAGGGGGCCCTAATTCCTGCGGGGGAACTATGCCTACAGGGGGCCATAAAGCCTGAGGGTGGAGAACTATGCCTACAGGGGCCCTAAAGACGGGGGGGGGAGGGAATCCTACGGACCCTAATAACGGGCGGGGAACTATCAACAGGGCCCTAAGAGGGGGGGGACTTTTGCCGCGGGGGGGGCCCTAATCTGGGGGGGACATTTGCCTAGGGGGGGGACTATTCCCCTACAAGGGCCCTAATCTAAAAGGGGGCCCTATTCTACCTACAGGGGCCTAAGCTAGGGGGCCCCTTTTCCCTACAGGGAACCCAAACATTTCCGGGGGACCGAACTGCCTACGCCCCCAAGCTCCCACTACTGCCGGTGGGTGCCAAGCTACCTAACAACCGCCCGGGGCCCCCGTTTACCTACATACCGACGGGGAGCCCTAAATTACCAGGGGGAAATTTCTTTACCTTTTGGGCCTTTATAAAATGGGGATTTTGACATGGGGGAGGGGGCACTCATTAAAAAGATTTTAAAAAAAAAGGGGGAGTCCCAGGTGTTTGTGTTGTTTTTTACAGGGGCAGTGGTGATGGAGTAAGTCATCAGGATCTGGCCCAAAAAGAAAAAAAGAGAAAGGGACGACCCCAGACAAGACGCACCTTGAGGCCCAAATGAAGTAAACTATATGCAAGCACCTTGTAAACCTGTAACTACCACAAAAGGCACTTATGGGGTTAAAACGCGCAGCCCATGTACACGGTAATACCCCTATAGGTCACTTAAAAGGGGGGAAAAATTTGGGCTTTTTTGTACTGATCGTAAAGTTTAGGGTTTTTATTCATTACTTTTTTGGGCATTTCTTGTATAACAGGGCCTTATGTTAAGTATTGGTAATTTTCTAGGTTTTGTGGATTTGTTTGTACCGATGCGGTGAAGTTGGTGAGGTATTTACCCCCTTTTATTATCTAACAGCATGTCCTGGTAAATGTTCGGGTCAGGGGGGGTGGGCAAAGGGGGGGGGGGTTTTTATCTATTCCAAGGGACGCAATACAGGACATTGACTGGACAGCTAATCAGCAAATATTTGATGTAGAACCCAAAATGGGAGAGTTTTAAAATATACTCTGGGGAAATTTTATAGCAAAATGAAATTCCAATAGGTAACAAGTATAGGCGATTAAAACTAAATCCAATATGGCTTCTACCATCTGTTAAAAGGGCAATAAATAATATTTATTTATATTTAAAAAATATGTCAGGGGGATCAGCATTAAGGTATATTCACACGGCGTATTGGGGCGCGTTTGGTATGCGCTACAATATGCTGGGTGTTTTGAAAGCATGTGCTGATCAGCGCATAATTCCAAAGCACGGGGGCGCTGCTAACAATTGACATGTTACTTTTCTCCCCCGGGGTACAATACAATTGTATTGTGCGCCCGGAGAGACCACGCGTAATTCATAGCTTATGCTTACAAATAAGCCGTGTGAACATACTATTAGCCTTTGAAAATGACAGAGAGCTTAATTAAATTTGTAAAAAAAAGTGATCAAAGCAGCTAAATTACAAAATGAAAGACAAGACAAAACCCAAGAAATTCTTTACGTATATAAATGCCAAAAAGCCAAAGTCAGAGCATGTAGGACCCTTAAATAACAGTAATGGTGAGCTGGTCCCTGGAGATCAGGAGAAGGCAAAGGTACGAAATAGATTATTCTGCTCTGTATATACTAACGTGGAGAAAGCAGCTGATGTGGGCGGGCCAAGTGCGGATGCAGGTGGTGTCAGTACTAATGGGAGCAGTGCTAGAGCTTGAGGGGGCGGGCCCCAGTGGGGGGATTAAGGGTGCCAGTACTTTTAAAAATACATCATCTGATAAAATTAAATTTGGGCCAGTGTAGAAATAGCCCCCAAGCCAAGTTAAAAAAACTAAATGTAACAAGGCTCCAGGCCCAGGGGCTTACACCCAAATTTCCTTAAAGAGCTCAGTCACGGGTGTGTCCCTAAATTTTATATTTAATGATTCCCTGACGGGTAAATTTGCCAATTTGCCCGGGAAAGCAAGGCAAATTAGTTTCCATCTTCAAAAAAGGTTTCCTTTTTCAGGGCCCAGGTAAATTATAGCCCCAAAGTTTAAAACAACTTTTTTTTGGGAAAACTGTTTGGGGGGCAAAAAAAGGGACTATATCAGGAATTTTGGGTCA
>JAODAL010042764.1:30000-34488 GCA_025379985.1 Phyllomedusa bahiana
TGTCATCTGGGCCTCCAAAGAAATTTCAGGTTTAATCTCTTCCAGTAAACTATCCAAATTGCCCAGCTACTTTTGTCCATTTTGTTGTTTTATTATTTTAAATATAAATTTCTTAGCAAAGATGCTGTTTTTTGTAATAATTGCTGATTAACTCCTTCCAGCCAGAGCTAGTCTTGACCTTCCTGACAGAACCCCGTTTTTAAAATCTGACATGTGTCACTTTACGTGAGAATAACTTTTTGATACTTTTACCTATCCATGTGATTCAGAGACTGTTTTCTCGTGACACATTGTGCTTTAAGTTAGTAAGAAATTCTTGTCCATACAATCCTTGTTTATTTGTGAAAAATATCAAAATATTGTGAAAATTTGGAAAAATTTGCCATTTTCAAAGTTCAAAAATGTCTGTGTGTAAGATAATTATTCCAATCAATATAGTTTATAACTAGCATCTACCATATGTCTACTGTAGGTTGGCATCATTTTTTAAATGTCTTTTTTTTACAACATTAGGGGGCTTAGGAATTTAGTAGCAATTTCTCACATTTTCAAGAAAATTTGGAAAATAGATTCTTTAGGGACCAGTTCTGATCTGACTTTGAGGGGGATTGAAGGTTAGATACCCATATAAATGATCCCCATCTAAGAAACTACACCCCTTAGAGTATTTAAAAAAGAATTTAGGAAGTTTGTTAACCCACTAGATATTTCACAGAAATTAAAGCAAAGTGAAGTTGAAATTTCAAAATTTCACTTTATTTGCAGATTTTAAATTTGTATCCATTATTCACTGAAACACAGTAGATTTGACCAAGTAAATGAAACTCAACATCAATTCCCCAGATTCTGCCGTTTTTACCGATACCCCATATGTGGCTCCAGTGCGCTATTTGGCTCAACCACAAGCCTCGGAATAGGAGGAGCACCTACCAGACTCTGGAGTCTCATTTTCAATACGATTTTATTTAGGTGCCATTACAGGTTTGCGGACACCCTAAGGTGCTGCAACTTAATAAACTCTCCTAGAAAGACCCCGTATTGGAAACTACACCCCTTAAAGGGGATGTATCGCTTCCTTACTTCGGCTGAGTCACACTTCTCTTAGCTTCCCAGCTTTGTGAATGCAGGGGCGTTTCTTCCCCTCCCAGCTGGATGACATCATCCCCCCTTCACTGCTGGCCTGAGACTCCCCCCCCCCTCCCCTATGAGTCCACATATCACTGTGTTTCTCCCTATCAGTCTTATTTTATAAGAGCTGTATACAAACCACAGGCTGCATTCAATCTAATCTGAGCACTGATCTCCTCTCACAGCTGGAGATGTATTACAGCTTTCTAAGAACGGCACAGATCTGCGTGTATGCAGAGAGTTAGGCACAGGGACAAAACTGTCATGTTTTTTTTCATTGTACAATCTGCTGCAGTCTGTTCTGCTAGGTTTTGGAGACAGAAAATGCTACGGCCCCTAACTCTGAGTCAGAGACACAGCTCTGTGAATCGACCCAGGGGCTGTACAGAATGTAAATGAGCTCTCAGCTAGTGAATTGCAAGGAGGAGGGATCAGGAGGGATTAGACCCACACTGGATATCAGTGTAAATAAAAACACAAGATAAGGGACACTGTGAGAACAAGGCAGCTTTGCTAATACATCCAATTGCAAAGTTGCTTGTTTTCACTGTCCCCTTATTCTGAAGACCATTTAATGAAACGATAACACCCCTTTAAGGAATATATCCACGGGTGCAGTGAGTATATTGACCCCCACAGGTGTTTCACAATTTTTTTAGCGTTACACTCTGAAAATGCAACCCAAATTTTGTTATGCAATTTCTTCTACATGTGGGTGTACACTGCTGTTTGGGCATGGCAGGGCGTACAAGGGGGGGACGCTTGGGTTTTTTGGGTTTTGCAACCCAAAAATCAAAGGAATTCAGTGAAACCTTTCAGAAGTTGCCCCATTTTGGATTCAACACTCCTCTGGAATCTCATCTAAGGGTGCTTTCACGCAGTGCATTTTTTATGCATTTTTTGGATGTGTTTTTTGTGCAGCAATGTACAGCCTTAATTGCTGTGCCTTTCTGCACAAAAAACGCATCAAAAATGCATCAAAAATGCACCGTGTAAAAGCACCTTAAGGGTGTATTGTGCATTTTGGGCGCACAGCTGTTCCATAGTTTTTGTATTATTGGACCATGAAAATGGGGAGGGGGGGAAACGCAGTTCCGCCATTGTTTTTTGGACTTTTTACAGTGTTTGCTGTGCAGGATAATTTACATAATAACTTTACCATGCGGTTCGTACAATTGCAATTATATACATATTATATGTTTTTTTATGTTTTACTACTTTTACACAATAGAAATGCTTATAAAAATGTGTTTTTATGTCGTCACACTCTGACAGTCATAACCTGTTTTTTCTGCATATGGAGCTGATTATGGGCTTGTTTTTTGTTGTTTCATGTTTTTATTGGTATTATTAATAGGGGGACAAGACTTTTTGATTGCTTTTATATCCAGTTTTTTGAAGGCAGGGTAAATAAAATACTGCAATCCTAGTAGTGTTTTTTTCTTTTTTATTTTAACAGCGCTCACCGTGCAGTATCCATGACAAGTTAGTTTTACTCCCTGGGTCAAGATGATTATGGTGATACCAAATTTATATAATTTTTTGTGTGGAAGCACTTTTTTTTTAAAGTGTTTTTATTGTGTAAAATAATATTTATGCATCGCTGTCTTCTGATTGCCATTCTGGATTTTATTTTGGATATTCTATCTCTCAATGTTAAAATTAACCTACCTTTTAAATTATAGACCGTTCATGTCTTTGTCAGTGGGCAAACTTACACAATCAGCAATAGATCAAATAATTATTTCCTTCACTGTACAGGCACCTAGTAATACCGCCACATCATCACCACATATCTCCACCATAAAAATACTGAATAATACCACCATACTGTTACTGAATATAAACCATTACACCAAGACCAACATTTCCTCCATACAGTGACTCTAAAGTGTAGATTAGGGGCCCCCAGTTGGTATGAAGGTACAATGGGGCCCCTGGGCGGTAGCTAGGTAGCTTGGGGCTCCCAGGCTGTAGGTAGGTAGCTTGAGGCCCCCATAGGTAGCTTAGGGCCTGGTGTAGGTAGCTTAGGGCCCGGTGTAGGTAATTAGATAGCTTAGGGCCCCATGTAGGTAGCTTAGGGCCCGGTGTAGGTAACTAAGTACCTTAGGGCTCCATGTAGGTAGCTTAGGGCCCCGTATAGGTAGCTTAGAGTCCCTGTAGGCTAGGTAGCTTAGGGCCCCGGGAGTAAGAATTAGGCCCCCGGGCAGTAGTTAGGTACCTAAGTGACCCTGTAGGCTAGATAACTTAGGGCCCCCCTGTAGGTAGAATAGGGCCCCCCTTTAGCTAAGTACTCATCTTTCTGCGCTCCCCCGGCATCTCCATCTGCTCCCAGCCCCAAGCCCGCTGCTTTAGACTAAGGGCTTAGGACATCACTCTGTCGCACCGCCTGCACAGGAGCAGGGAGCACACAGCAAGGACATGCATAAAATTAAGATAGCCTCTGTGAAGCTGATGGCGGTGGCGGCCCCACCTTGCTCCACAGACTGGCCAGGCCCCGAACGGGAGTGTTGGTTGTACTGTCCTAAAGGCGGCCCTGCACATAACAATATGTCAATTTGCGGGAACCCCTTCCCGACCATGACGTATGGGTACATCAAATGTTGATAAGGGGTTAAGACTCAGAATTATTTCTGTAAAACTGTAAAACATTTCTTGGTATTATCTGAAAACGTTTCCTATCAATAACCATTTACATGTTGCTGTGTTGTGAAAATATTTAGGGCAGATTTTCATATTTCTTTATTTTTCTTATAATACAGTGTGAGGACACAAATAAAGAACATATTTTTTACCTTTTCTTCTAAAAAAAATGTCTCAAAGATTACTCGATGTGCTCCGAATACACAAAATCAGAACATGGTTGAATAAATTTTGTTGGAACATGTAGGCCCTTCAGCAATGGAAAAGCTGTCTAGTCAGGCATAAGAAGCCGAAGATTTTTGTGATCATTTATCTGTGCAGAAAATTGTATAAAACATACAAAAAGTGTATGCTGGGTTCATAAATAATGCATGAATAAAACACTCACGAATCAGGGAATTTACAGATCCTTCACACCTTTTGAAAATCTGTTAATTAAAAGGCTCCAAAACCCCTAAGGGCATGTCTCCACGGCAAGGGTTTTTGGACGGTTTTTCCGACGGTTTGCGTTTTTAGAAACAGTCAGAAAACCTGCAACAAACTCTCTCCCATAGACTTCAATTGAAAAACCGCCCTGCAGTCCCCACTGAACGTTTTTTCCGCCGGGTGGTTTTTCAGACCGCAAAACATTGAACATGAACAATCTTCCAACCGGTTTCTAGACAGAAAATTAACATTTGGGGTCTATTTAATCCGCTCAAACATGGCCGGGGCCCC
>JAODAL010042765.1:0-34488 GCA_025379985.1 Phyllomedusa bahiana
AACAGAAAAAAATCAAGTCTAACCCATTGACAACAAAAGAGAAACACCCCTAAAAAAAATAGAAAATTGTCCCCCAATTTGCCTTTTTCCCCTCCAGGGTGTTACAGTTTTATGTTAAAAGGTCTATGTGAATAGGGAGAGGGGTTTAAATTTGGTTTTTCACGCTCACACTTTTCCCTACTGATCCCCACGTTAACATGGCCCTTAGGCAAAGAACTATCGAGGATCAAAAAAAAATTATTTATCTAAATAAAGAGGGCCAGGCTATAACAGTTGGCAACCTTGAAAATTGAGCTGAGCAGGGTTTAAAAGACCATCAAGGGTTTAAAAGACAGGTTCCACCAGAACAGGTTTTCAAAGGGTCGACCAAAAACTTTGAGTGCATGTGTTTATCGTCTATAAGAATGTTTTTCAAAATGTATAGTGCTGCCAGCATTGTTGCATGGTTAAAGGGGTGAGGGGGGGAGTCATGCTCGACTTTACGCCACACACTCCCCAAAAAATGGGTCTGCTTGTCTGTCATCCCAAAAGGGAAAGCCTCTTCAAAGAGGAACAAAAAAACCCACAAAGAGTTTGTTGAAGACTAGCAGGCCAAGGAGACAGAGAGACAAATGTACAAATGACAACATCCTTGTAAGAGTGTTGATAAAGTTGTGTTTGCTGGAATACAGCATTATTATCACTTAACACATTTTGAAAATTGTGGCATGCTCCATTGAAAGCCCTAGGGCTGGTACTTAGGCCAAAAAGGGGTAGCTGCCCAGTACCTGCCCTATGATGCATAAGTGCCCTCAGGGGGAGGGGAATATAAAGCAGCCCTGGCAAAAACCCCCCCAACCCCACAATACAATATCAGCTTAAAAAATTTCCATTGTTCTTGCACCGCGCCACTTTCTAAAATAAACAACACCATAAGGGTGCTTTCCCACTGAGTGTTTTTGGTGCATTTTTTGATGTGGTTTTGGTGCATTTTTGTGCAGAAAGACAAAGCAGTTAATGCTGAAAATTTCTGCCAAAAAACGCAAAAAAATGCCCAAAAAAACGTTCCTTTATGAAAGCACCATCAACACAAGCAAAAAAGGTAAAAAGTGGTGCATAGAAACCCTTAATCACAGAGTCCGGTGCTTTTGCTTTACAATCGGGGAAAACCTACGCTGCCCTATAAAAAGCACCAAATAACCACAAACTGCCAAAAACCCACCAGTAGTCGGTCCATCACATGAATAACATGATTAACACAGAAAAAAAAATTTCCCCCTGACATCAGGGACTCACAGGGACACATCTCTGATGGGAGTTATTTCTTTCTTTTTTTCCCCCCTTAGTACAAATGAAATGTCTTCTTTCCTGGCCTCTACCCCCCTGTAGAATTTTCCACAGAAACATCTTAGATCTTTTTTAGACTTTCCTATCAACCCCATAAACAAACCCCCATCCATAGAGCCCCAAAAATAATAGTGCCCTTTTGGTTCCCCCCACAATAATTGTACCCCCCGTTAGACCCTAAAAATTAGAATTAAAAAATCAGATAAGTGGCATGTAAATAGGTGGACCCCCTTAGGGAATATTCACCCCCCCCCTCCCCCAGTAGGGAGGGAAATATATAGGCCTCCCAAAGCAGGTATTAACATAGTACCCCATATTAGTACATAGCCCCCCCCGTAAATTTAAAGATTTTACAGTAGGTTAAAAAGGGAAATAATCCCCCCAATTAGATAGTCCCTCAGTGGGTATATACAGTAGGTCCCCTCAGTAGACAAATAAGTAAAAAGGCCTCACAGTATGTAGGGATAGTCCCCCCCTTTGGTATTTATAGACCCCTTGTAGGGAGGCATATAGGGTCCCCCCATAAGGGAGTAATATGGCTCCCCACAGTTAAAAGGGGTATAGGGTCCCCATAAGAAAAGGAAATTACATAGGCCCCCAGTGTTTGGTAGGGAAAAAGGACTTTCTCCATTAATTTGGTAGGGAGACAGGTCCCTTTTTATAATTAGCCTTAGATAGGGGACCAAAAGTATTTTGTAGAAAGGGCTGCCCCTAGTAATTAGCCCGGAGTGTCCTCAGTAATTAGCCAGGTAACTAGGGCTGTCCCCAGTAATTAACCAGGTAGACAGGGCTGCCACAGCAATTATCCAGGTAGATATGGCTGTCCCCAGTAATTAGCCAGGTAGACAGGGCTGCCCCAGCAATTATCCAGGTAGATAGGGTTGTCCCCAATAATTAGCCAGGTAGGGATGCTCCCAGTGATTAGCCAGGTAGGGCCACTCCCAGTAATTAGCCCCCAGTCATCAGTCAGGTAGACTTTTTGATTTTTTCTGCTCAGAGTGAATCAACTTTTATCAACTTTTTAACAGCACTCGTCCAGTGTAGATGCTTCCTTGCCCATGCAAGTGGTGGAAGTGGTCATCAGTGTGGGATGTAGTCAAAGAACGGCCACTTTTTTGCCTTTCTCTTACTGTTTCAGCCTCTCTGTATCTCTGTTGCAACCTGCTGATGACACTTTGTGACACTGAGTGACCACTTTCGTCTGAGAGCATCCTGCTTGAAGCCTCGCAATGGTGAGGTACTGTTTATCAATTGAAAGATGGTTTCATGATGTCAAAATGTGATAAGAAGGACTGTTTAAACCCCAATTATTGCACTCTACAAATGCATTCAGACCCATTTTGAACACTGTTAGAGAATTCACCATCAGCAAAACAAGAAAAATAGAAACTTCCAGCACCTTCGCATGTTATTTTTAAAATGCACAAATGTATTATATTCCACTTAAAAACGTAATAAAAATATAGAAAAAAGGTATCCAAGTTTATTTATAAAAGCTCAAAAAGCATCTCAAAATGCGTAAACTTGGATACCTTTTTTCTATGTTTTTATTAAGTTTTTAACTGGAACCTAGTAAATTTGTGCATTTTAAAAATAACATGCGAAGTGCTAGAAGTTTTCATTTTTTCTTTTTTGCTGAGGATTTCTCCTCCATCTGTGACCTGATGCCTCTACCCTGCACCGTGTACCGTTTGGACTTTATATTGACCCGGGTTACTGGTGAATGAACTAACATTTTTTGTCTTTTACTCTAGTGAAATCACCATGACAAGTTTCTCTGGCACAGAGTTCCAGTCTCACTGCTCTTACAGTAAAAAACCTCTATGTTTATGTAGCAAATTTCTTTCCTCAAGACATAGAGGATGCCACCCTTGTTCTAGATACAGTCCTGAATATAAATAGATCATGGAAGAGATCTCTATATTGACCTTTGATATATGTTAACATATTTATTATGTTATGTCCCCCCAAAGCCATCTTTTCTATAAACTAAATAACCCTAATATTGTTAATCTTTCTGGATCCTCTTATAATTTTTTTGCCCGCCTTTGAACCTGTTCAAGCTCTACAATGTCTTTCCTGTGGACTGGTACTCAAAACTGTACACAATATTCCATGTGTGGTCTGAACAGTGACTTGAATAATAGGAGAAAGATGTTCTCATACGTGCACTTATGCCCCTTTTAATTCCCCCCCATCCTATTTGCCTTGGTAGCTGCTGCCTGACACTAGCTTCTACAATTAAGATTACTGTCCACTAGGATTCCCAGGTTCTTCTCCATGTCACTTTTACCTGGCGTTTTTCTGTTTAACAAGTAATCATGGAATTTATTTTTCCTTCCCATGTACAAAACCTTGCATTTATCTGCATTAAACCTCATCTGCCACTTCTCTACCCAGGCCTCCAAGTTATCCAGATTAGTGTTGATCGATCCGTTCAAGAAAAGTTAAGTTCGAGACGAACATCTCGATTTTCTCGAACTGAAACTGAAGCGAACATTTTACTGTTCGCTCGAGAAAATGTTCGAGTTCGACATGGAGTTTGACACACCATTTTAATAGTTTTCAGCACCTTTCTGCACTTTGCACATCCAATCAGTGCAGAGCACAGAGAAGTGTCAAAAACTGCTTAGGTGCTAAAATCACATGACCATGTTATATATACAGTATATTTCACTGTATTGTGCTCTGAACAACACTTTCAGGTCACTCTCTGTTCTGTACAGACTGCTGTCTGTCTGCTTGCTTGCATGCAGGCACAAGATTTGTTTATTAGCGATTTTAGAAAAGCTACTATTATTAGTTAGTTAGGTAGTTAGTTAGTGGTGTGTGCAGCAAGCTTAGGGAATCAAGACTTAGTTAGATAGCATTTTCCTCTCCATAGACAGTAATAGTTAGGGAGTTTGGAATTGCTGGCTACATCTTTTTCACACCCAGAAGCTATTATGTGGCAACATATCCAGTCTCACAAAACGCCTAACTCTCATATATATGGATATATACTATACAGAGAGCTTGGATTTGCTAAATCATAGTGCCCAAAAGTTCAGCTTTTGCAGTATTGGGGGTGAAATCATTTTATAACACACCGTCTCCAATTCTCCTATACAAAGAAATATATTCTAAATAGTGATTGGTTGGTGAAAATTATACTGAGAAGAGAAAACTTCATTTTTTGCAGTTTTGGGGTTTCAGTAATTGTATAACACACCGTCTTCACATCTCCTAAAAAAGAAATATATTTGAAATAGTGGTTGGTTGGTGAAAATTATTCTGTGTTGATAGAAGTTAATTTTTGCAGTTTTGGGGGTTCAGTAATTGTATAACACACCGTTTCCAAATCTCCTATACAAAGAAATATATTTAAATAGTGGTTGGTTGGTGAAAAGTTCATTTCACTTTTTGCACCAGGACCCAAGAACTTGAACTTACGCCTCTGCAGGCTGGACTAGATTAGACGGCAGTACCATTGGTTGCAGCAAGAACATGCCAATGGGGAACATGGAGATTTTGGTTCGACAAGATTAGGCAGCAGTACCATTGGTGGAAGAATACAACGAAATATATTTAAATAGTGGTTGGTTGGTGAAAAGTTCATTTTAAGCAGTTTTGGAGGTGAAATACCTTTCAAATATACCGTGTGTTATTGTCATTCAGATATATATCCTGGAAATAGAGTTCTCTCTGTTGCTAAATCTTACCCAACGCCAAAAAGTGTAATTTTGACAGATTTTAAGATCAACATAATGTTGAAATATACCAGTGCGTTATTGTGATCTACATATATATAAACTTCTCTCTTTTTTATTACCGATATCTTGTGCCACGCGCAAAGCTATAATATTTAGCTTTTGAACACAGTGAAAACTAGAAGTGGTAAGCGAGCAAGGAGGGGAGTAGGAAGTGGAGATAGATGTATGAGACAAGGCACTCTTTCCTGGGCTCTAGACAACACACAAGCGAGCACATCGTCAGTCGCATTACCGTCAGGCCTGTCTCATTACTGAACAGTGTCTCCAATCTGTTTTCCAGGGGTTATCATCCTCTTCCTCTCAGTCACGGCCACAAATCATCATCATCATCAGTCCAACCTGAAGCAAACACGGGCCGAATGTCACAAGCCAATATACAGACCACTCCAAATAATCCATTTTCTGAAGAGCTCTTTGATCACACAATGCGGAAGGAATTTCAAAAGATCAAGAGGCCAAAGAGGATGATTTTGTCTGCTTTGATGCCCAATCGCTGATACCCTCAGATGAGAAGAAGGAAGCTGGTCCGTTGGCAGAATTATTGAGCGGTCAGCAATACCTCGCAGTGCCTGTGGCTTCTAGCCTGCAGCTTGAGGATGTAGACTGTGAGGAAGAGGAAGTGACCTGCAAGTTCGGCAGCCAGCCTTCTGTGTACCTGTTGTGGGAGCATATGAAACGCTTTCATCCCAACCATCCCAAACTGAAAAGCCTGAATGACAGCATTGCCAGGCTGTGGGCCTTGGAAATGTTGCCTTTCTGTCTGGTGGACACAGATGGGTTCCGCCACTTCATGGCCTTGGCATGCCCCCAATATCAGATGCCGAAGAGGCATTTCTTTGCCAGAAAAGCCCTGGCCCACCACATTGCAGAACAGATCTCCAGCACGTTAGCTGCATCTGTGTCCACCAAAGTCCATCTCACAACAGACACATGGACTAGTTAGCACGGTCAAGGGCATTACATCTCACTGACGGCTCACTGGGTGAGTTTGGTGGATGACAGTGCCTCTGGTGATAGGTCTCACCCAACACTCTTCAACACTGCAGGAATGGTGCAGAGTCCAGATCAACACCCTTGACAGGTAGCATCACATGCCAAGAGAAACCAGGCCATTCTCAAATTAGTTTGTCTTGGAGACCGTCAACACACAGGTCAGGAGCTGTGGACGGCGCTGCGCACTCAGACCGACCAGTGGCTGGGTGCTAAGAACCTGGCACCAGACAAATTGGTGTGCAACATCGGGAGTAATCTCTTTGCTGCCCTTAAGATTGGTAGACTTACGCATATCTCTTGCCTGGCACATGTCATGAACCTGATTGTGCAAAAATTTCTCAAGCGCTACCCGGGTCTTGACTGTTTGCTGAGGAAGGCTCAAGGTCTAAGCTCACACTTCCAGCATTCGCACCCTGTTTCAGCATGACTGGCAGCGTTGCAGCATGATCTGGGCCTCCCCATCAACTGTCTGATATGATATGGCAACACACTGGAATTCCACCCTCCACATGCTCCAGTGATTGTGGAACCAGCGTAATGCCATTATGCAGTATGAAATGTCGTATGGACTAACTAGCAGTGGTGCGGTCCTCGGGGGGGTGAAGACCCATAGAGAGTATAGACAGTTGAAGGATCTCTCTCGGCCACCAAAATGGTCAGTCGGGAGGATGCCCTTCTCAGCATGACCATGTCCTGTTATCCTGAACCTTGATGTTTTCCATTGGCATGTTCTCGCTGCCACCAATGGTATACTGGCGGCCTCTAATCTTGTAGAACCAAACCTCTCCTATGTTTTCCGCATGTCATGTTCTTGTTGCAATCCAATGGTAGCTGGTCTTAATCTAGTCCAGCCTGCAGAGGCGTAAGTTCAAGTTCTTGGGTCTGGTTGCACCAAAGTTGAAATGAACTTTTCACCATCCAACCACTATTAAATATCTTTCTTAGTATAGGAGATAGATGGTGAAACGGAGTGTTTATACCCCCACATTACTGAACCCCAAAAACTGCAAAATTCACTTCTCTCACACAGATAATTTTTCCCAACCAACTCCATATTTCAGAAATATTCTTATTAGGATGATTGAAGACGGTGTGTTTTATACAATTACTAACCCCCCACCACGGCCAAAAAATGAGGTTTCTCTTCTTCATTATAATTTTTCACCCACCAACCCTATTAATCCTACAAAATAACAGTTCAATTCTCCTATTCTACTTTTTATAGCCCCAGCCAAACACCCCCACCATCAAACTCTATAACTTATTTTCCACTCTACATCAAACTACACCACCATCGACAATACAATTCACACAAATACACATTCTCTAAATTTAACATATCTCATTCTCATAATCCCCCAACACTCAAATTATATTTCCCTCATCCCCCCCTACTCCCCCAACACCCCCCACCACCCACATACTCTAAACATAATCAACCCTACACACACCCCCCAACCAAAAAAAACGAACTCAAAATTGTTCCTCCTCCCTCCCACACCTCGAAACTAATATTACCACATATTACCACCACTCCGATTACTCTCTCCCTTCTTTTATACTTCCTTTTCTAATAATAAATATTCCCCTTCACAAAATATACAAATCCCCCCCCTCTAGTCCCCATACCCCTACTCCCAACCTACCATTCACCAACTTAAACCATATAAAAAAAAATTATTAAAAAAATATAAAAAACTCCCAACTTATCCTATCCTTCACCATCATCCCCACCGTACACGACACTCCCCCATCCCCCCCCATCCCCACATAACATCAATTTCTAAGCCCCAACATCCCCCCCCAAACCCCATACCCCCCCTAATCGCCGCTCCTCTTCTACCAATTCCTAACAATTTCATTATCCACCTAACCACATTTGTACATCTACACCCCATATCCCCCAAAACCACATTCTAACCCAACAACATATACCTTTTCCCCCCCAAAATCTCCCCCACCCTTAATCTTTCCCCACTCTATACACTCACCCCCACACACTCACCCCCCCAACAAAACCCTAAACCACCACAAAACCCAAATCCAATCCCTTCACATCCTACTAAAATCAAGACCCCCCCAAACAAATACATACGCACAACTCTCCCCCCCAAAAAACCCATCATAATAACCCATTCACCATAAACATAACATTCATTACATACCATCATTCACACCCCATACACTACCAACCCCAACCCCCCCAAACAACCACCCATCCAACATGCTAAGATCTAAATCAACTACCCAACTCCCCTCCCCCCACAATAACCCTCAACAAATACCACCCCAACACCACTCAAGATAATCAAACATAATACTCTCCAAATACACTCCTATCCACTCAATCACAACACTTACCCACCAAATAACTTACACCATCCACACAACCCCCCTCAACTTTCCCCCCACCACAACCCAAATTACCCCCCCCCACTACCCCCCCCTCACCCCTATCTACATACCCCCAACCACCCCCCAAATTAAAACAAAACCATCTCCTTAACCAAACCCCAATCCCCAAAACACCAAAACAACCCCCCCAAAACATATTACCCTACCGACCATCCAATCTCACACCATCTTAACACATCACCCAAATCACCCCCCTCACACTAAACTCCAACCCCCCCCCCACCACCATTCCTGAGAATATATCTCAAACTTAATCCCTCCACCCCACAACACCCCCCCCCCCATAATTCCCTTGAATACAACCAAACAAACCATTTCTCACCACCCTACATTACCACACAACTCCCCCCCAACCCCACTAAAACACACCCCCTCTTAACCAACCCATCCCCACACTAAACCCTTCACCACCCAAAATCCCCCAAATAATATCAATTCAATCTCATGTTCTCCAAACACCACAAACTTAAATCACAACAATCCTCAAGACCCCCGCCCCTCCCCCCCACACCAAATAACATTCCAACCAACTGTTATCCACCCCAACACACTGCCCCCCCTACAAACCTTCATCCCCCTCTCCATCTGTGAGTATCAACCGTCCCTAACATCCCATCAACCAACATCTCTTTCTTATAAATTATAACCAGTCCCATAATATAAATACATTCACCTGCTTCTGCATTCTTACAACTCCACGTCCAACCACACCCAACCCATTTCCACAACTATTTCCCCCAGTCCTCACACACACCCCATAAAAAAAAAAACCCTCTTCCATACTAATCACCCTACCATCAGTATGTGTGTCCCTCAAGTGCCCGCCCCCTATCTCTCTCACACGCGCTGCGCACCCAAATATTCCCCTTATATTTCTGTTAATCTCTTCGCACTTCATGACGACTCACGTCCTGTGACCATCTGCCTACTATTCCACCCATCCCAACATTCTTATTCCCCCCCCCCTTTAGCTTTCTCCCCCCTCTATTTGCCCCCCTCCCCCTCTATATTCTTATCATTACTTATACTCCATCTTACGCTCCTATCACACCTTCCCAAATCTTATTCCATGACCTGTCGTAGCTTCTCTCCCCCTTCTATTTCATAGAGACCCCTAATTCTTATGCGCCTTCCACTCCTCCCCTCCCTCCCTCATCTTACCTCCTATTCCCCATCCCAACTTCTTTATTGCCCCCCCTTGTACTGCCCTCGATTCCCCCCCATCACCCCCATATATTCTTACCCCTTTCCTCCTCCTGTGTTACCCTACCTATTCCTCTCCAAATTCTTATTCCCCCCCCCCCTTATGATCTATTCCTCTATCCCCACTCAGGTCACCCCCTCCCTATATTCTTCCCCTTCCTCCTCCCCCCCCCTCCTCCTCGAGCACGCGTCCTACTATTCCCCTCCTATCCGCAACATTCTCTTCCCCCCCCTCAGAGTCTTACTTCCCCATCTGATTCAGCCACGAGCCGCAATCCCCATATATTCTTCCCCTTTCTTCCCTCTCCATCTATACACTCCCTATTTCCCCATCCCAACATTCTTATTCCACCCTTATCCTTCCCCTCCAGTTATTTTATTCCCACATCCCTCTCTATCTTATCTTTTTCCTGCTTCCAGTGTGTGTACCCTCCCTATTCCCCAGATCCCATTTTTCCTTTATGTCGACAGCCCCCTTATACTTCCCTGTTCTATTCCCCCATCCCCCTGTTATTCTTACCCATCATCCTCCCACACCCCCTCCCTCCATCTTTCTCCCTATTCCCCCATCCAACAGTTCTAGAGATTCCCCCGCTACCCCACTGTGTCTTGACTTCCCGCTCTATTTCCTACCCATTCCCTCTCTATTGCTTATCTTCATTCCTTCTAACCTACATCTTACCTCTCTACTCCCCCCCAATCCACTATATTCTTACCTTCCTCTGTCCCCCCCTCGACCGTGCGTGTCTTACTCCCATTATGTGTCCCCATGTAACCCTATATTTTTATTTATAACCCCTACCCATACCCCTCATTAATTGTGTGTCATTGTGTTTGTCCCGCCCATACCTCCGATATGATTCCACTTCTTTATCTTCGCTGCACCGACTATCATCTTCTTACTAAATCCCCCTTCACCAAAAATCCCATAAATTTATCTTTACAATTATCATACTTTACCATCTCAACTTCATTCTATATTCCCACCTATTCTCATACCTCCATTCAACCACATATCCCCCTTACAGTATAACCCCAAACCCCTATCTCCCCTTTTAACACCTAATTTCACACTCATTTTCATCCCCCTACATCATCCCCACATTTTTTCTAAGCACCATTCCCCCCCCCATCTTCCCTAATTTCCCCCCCCCTAAATTCATCCCTACTACCCCTTTCAAAAACCATTTTATCTCTATATACCACCCTCTGAGAAACCGATCAACGCTCGTCCCAGCTAACCAGAGTGATATGTGTAACATATGTGGAGTGATGTCCTCCCATCGAATGAATCCTGTGAGAAAGCATGATGCTCCCCTGTGGTGCACATAATCAACATACTCGCTACATTGATACTGCTTTTCTGTCCCTCTATGTCGATCTCCAGGTTCACGCTGTATATAGTCATCCCATATGCTCTGAAGACTTCTATATTGTTCATATCATTTCTATTACCATCATACCACCCCAACTACATGTCATCATGTCCCTGTGTATAATTCTAACTACATCACCTCACTCTCACACACACGCACGCGCTCTACTCACAACAGACTCAGTGTGATTGAGTGTCTCGTTCTACCTCCATACTCTTCTTTTCTCATTCCACCTTGCCCTGCATCTGCTGCCACCCATATTGACAGACCTTCTTCTCAAAAGAAACTACAATGTTGTGTAAGCAGAGATACCACGATAACACTGACAGAGTCTTTGTGCCCTCCCTTGACTACAGTCGCTAAATGTGTTGTGCTAAGCTCAGTCATCATAGTACTCCTTGAGATCCTCACCTCCTGTTTATGTGTCACTGCTCCTTGTCACACTATAGATCCCACCAATCATTTCAAATCCGTAGATATCATCATGTTAATCGTCCACTCCCCTCTCTACAAATATCTAGACGTCCATGTAGAGTGTGTATTCACCATTATTGCGTCATCGCCAGATCTTCGACAATTGTCTACAAATCTTATTGCATTTACTCACGCCTAAGTAACCCCCCTGTATCCATTCACCACATGTAGATGTCTGTACGATGATATACAGTTCTAACTAATTTTACAATATAAAACAGAATCTCTATAGAACAATCGTGTCTCTGTGACTAGTGATGTACTACACTAGTGATACTCATGGAACTAGATGTGGTAGTTCTTCTCACAACAAGAATCAGACTGTACTCACACTCTACAAAGGTAGATTATCCATAACATGTCACACAAACAACATCACTACAACTACCCTCCTAAGCATTAATCTTGCACTACTAATCTAATCTCTTCTTCCAGTAGACATCACATAGCAACTCCTCCCACTGTGTACAATCTAAGAGATGTCCTGTATCTATATTTAGTGAATCTATGTACTCGCACTCCGAAGTAAGACTAGATTGTCCGCCAAGTGTGTCTCTCTCTATCTGCCATAAGATGTAGCACTCATACACAACTCATAATGTGAGAGTGAGCGAGCATCCCAATACCGTTCGAGTGTTAGTAGCCACTCCCCGCAACCTTGGTGTATCTAGATGTCATACCTAAAATTGTGTGTATTGAACGGAGCCATGTTGAGTCTAACTAGTTTAGAGTGTAGCCTCTTCCCGATGATCTGTCATGACCCTGTCTTTTGTACTAGCGAACTTGAAGTCTGTGTCTCTCGCTCACTCAACTACGACACAATCATATCGTCACACCAATCAGAGTAGGTGAATATAAAAGATAAAGCGCTCAAGCTTGTCCAGTATGCTCTTTGTGTTGTGATGTCTCCTAAAGTCCACCCTTATTGTCAACCCCAATACTCATATGCCGTTACTAGAGTAAGATGAGAGCGCACGCTGAAGTAATTATCCATTTCTTTATAAATTATAATAACTTCCTATTCATGCTATCGCAGTCCTGTAATCGATAATAGAGATATGTGAACACACATCTTAGTCTGTGCTCTCATCTATGAGTTACGCTACGACAATCTGGTATTGTGTAAATCACAAATGTGCACCTAGAAAATGTGTAGAGATATCAGTCACTATATGTGTCCGTACGATACTAGCAGAGTTACTCGTTGTGTTATCGTCTATCAATAGATGGATCTGCTCGATAAGACTGGTCTTGTCCCGTAGAAAGTCGTCGCTCATACATTCTTTTAGCAAGATTGTGGGATGACTTACGCATAAGTAGTGTGCGTGACGCTGAGGTGCGAGTTCGCGCAGATATGAGCTCGGAACTCCACTCTCTCGCGAGGCTCGCGTCTCCGCGAGTAGAGCTAGTAGTAGATGAGGAGAGATGAACGTTACTCGTAGCCATCGCTACTGTGTGTAGAGATGTAATTCGGTTCGCCGAGGGCAAGCTCAATTGTATGGGACTTCGGTGAGGAGAGAGTAGAGACTGAGCACATATCTGATCAGCTCACATACACTCCTTTTTGCGTGTGGCTATAATGAGGGGCGGAGAGGATCGTATTGTTTATCCTCACGCAACATGTCCCCAAAAAATTATTAAATGACTTCTCTGCCCTGTGTTAATTATTGTGAGGGTGATAGTGATGACGCACTTGTTTATAAGGGCGCTCGCTGCGGTCTAGTTGCATAAGTGGACCGGTAGGTGAGTATGGCACCTGTGGGTGAGTGGCCGCCGAGTGCAGTCTGAGCGTAAGGGTACGCCACGTTGCTCTGCGTGTACGTATAAGGTTGGACACTGGCGCAGGAGCCGTTGTGCATTGTGTGTGTGAGCGGGTAGCGGGCCTGAGGTAGAAAGCGGTGACGGAGTAATGGCTCGGGCGGTTTTGTCGTGTGTCACGTAGGGGCCGCGTGGTAGCAGCCTGCGTCGGCTCAGCGGCGGGCAGAAGCACATTTCACCAGTGGGCTGGTAAAGGGACATGTACTGGCCCAGATGTCGTTACAGCTCCAGGCATCCGCGTGCGTGCCCTCTTGGAACCAAAACCGATTAGCTCAACGACTGGCCCACTTCTGTTTCTACATATTATCGAGTTCTGGTACTGCCTTTTTGAAAAGAAATTACGGCTTGGAACTCTCCATCTGGTCGGCAAAGCCATTAGTTCTCTGAATGGTGCAGAGTCCACTCATTTAGAAAGAAAGGGACTGCAGTTACCACAACTTGGACAGGAGCACGGTCAACTTCTGTACCATGGATGGTTTGGACTATACTGTTGTCTCTTGTGCATCGCCTCGCTGATCGACTGCTGGCGCCATGAATATGCCGAGGAGCTCAGAGAGCATCTGGATCGGGAGATGATGTCAAAGAGAAAAACAGCTCCCTTCTGCAGAGGTTGTGGAACCTGACTGCCTGCAATGTGGTGATGCGTGCACTGGCTGCTGCTGATCTGTTGCTGCGGCGGCAGGATGGACCACCACATCCTAAGCATGTTTCTCCAGGTCACCGGTTGGTGGACCTGCATGTGTTGATGCGGGCCGTGGTGCCAATGTTAGTTCCCCTTGGCCACGCTTCACATTCTTGCCCACGATTCTACATATACCCTATATTCGGCTTCTCCGGTGTCTTAGCAAAGAACTGCCACACCGCCGAGTAGCGGATTTTACCGCAACGTCCGCACTGACGTGAATACTACCACCGCAGCCTCGCTGAGCCCCTATGCGCTACTTTCTTGGGACTGCGAAGGGGGAGTTTTTTACCCCCGTGACCGCTTTGGTCTCCCGACCTCACACTGCTGCTACCCTGCTGACTACCGGCCCCACAACCCACTTGCTGCTGCGCCGCTGCCTGACGCGCAAGCTGACGCCCTCTTCTACTGACGTTGATGAAGCCCTTGCCTCACCGGCTCCCAAGTGCGGGTCGGGCTACATCATCATTATTTGGGTTTAATCGTCACTGCTGTCCTCATCTACCGGTCTTGGTATGCAGAGGCTGACCCCTCACAACATGACCTCCCCATGCACTCTCTAATCTATACTTTGCCACCTACTGCAAGAATGCAGGGGATATTGGCCCATTTCTTCGCTGCCAAGTTAGCTGCTGACTGCCCTCTCAAATTGTTCATTCTCGGCTATATAGTGGCGCTGAGCCCAGACCACATAGTAGATTCTGGTGAGGGAACCGGATGGGACAGAGGCGGGTTGTGGACAGGTGAGGGCCATGGGGGGGGGGAACCCCCCCCCAAAACCCTCCGGGGCCATGCCAACTAAGGTTTGTGTCTGACGTTCCACGACTCTTGGTGGGGTTGTCCAGATGTATCTGGGAGAATGGAAGTGGGATGACCTAGTCAACAATCAAAAACCCTTGGGTTGCTAGTCAGCACACGGCCGCTAGATGTCAGCGGCAGTTGTGGCTCCACCGGAGATGACCCTGCTGCATCGTCCGCTTGCTGTGCTGCGACTGGCCTGATTGTATGTGGCCTCTACCACTAGTAGGTGAAGGAGCCTGCCACTCTCTGTCTGACATATGTTAGTTCTAAAATGTAAGACACTGTTGATGAAGATATCTGTGTATGATAATTACACCACTGTATTTGACTCCAAATGAAAACCCTTGGATTTAAAATTGCGCTCACAAATGGGCAGGAAAAGTTGACTTGTATGTGCGTTTGTGTATTTTACTGAATGTAAAAGCACTCGCAACCAGGTTTAAAATAATTTCGGGGTTTTGAATTATGCTTACGAATTTCATCTGTGGCGGTGAAAAACAAAGTTACTTTTATGAGTACAACTGCAGACCAACGCGTAATTAACCCTGGATGTAAATTTGCGCAAAAGAATTGCGCAACCAAACACTACGAGCTTTTGTAGCGTGTTACAATGGCGGTTTTCTACTGTACACAACAAGAGAAAAAAATTGTAATTAACCTTTGCTTGTGAATTATGCTACAAGGAAAAATTATTTTTTGGGCGGTGAAAAAGACTGTTTTTTTTAGTACACACACAGCAGAAAATAAACAACGTTAATTTACCCCGCTGGATGTAAATTGGGCAATCAAATGAGTAACCACAAACTCTAGCTTTGTAGCTTGTTACATGGCTCATGTTTTTTACGTACACAACCAGAGAAAAAATGTAATTAACCTTCGCTTGGATGGAATTATGCTACAGGAAAAATGTATTTTTTGGCGGTTGAAAGAACGGTTTATTTTAGTCACCACAGCAGAAAACAACGCTTAAATTAACCCCTGGATGTAAATTTGCGCCAAACATTGAGCAACCGCACAAAGTACAAGCTTTGTAGCGTGTTGCAATAATGGCGTGTTGTGTACGCTACAGTCAAACCCCCACCCCCCCCTCCTAAAAAATTGTAATTATCCTTCGCTTGTGGGGAATTATGCTACAGGAAAACTTATTTTTTGGGCGGTGAAAGACGGTTTTATTTTTAGTCACCACAGCAGAAAAACAACGCCTTAATTAACCCCTGGGTGAAAATTGCGCCAAACAATTGAGCAAAACCGCATCTACGTGCTTTGTAGCGTGTTGCAATGGCGTGTTTTTTAGCCTACCAACAAGAGAAAATAAATTTGTAATTAACCTTCGCTTGTGGAATTATGCTACAGGTAAAAATTTATTTTTTGGCGGTGAAGACGGTTTTTTTAGTCACCAAAGCAGAGACAAACAACGCTTAATTAACCCCTGGATGTAAATTGCCGGCAAACAATTGAGCAACACAAACTACGAGCTTTGTGCGTGTTACAATGGCGTGTTTTTTACGCTACACAACAAGAGATAGTATGTGAATTAACCTTCGCTTGTGACTTATGCTACAGGAAAAATGTATTTTTTGGCAGGTGAAAAAGCGGTTTATTTTTAGTCACCACACAGCAGAAAAAAACACCGTTTATTACAACCCTGGTATGTAAATTGCGCCAAACGCAAATGAGTAACACAAAACTAGCTTTGTAGCATGTTACATTGGCGTGTTTTTTTTATGCTACACAACAAGAGAAAAATTGTAATTAACCTTCGCGTGTGACTCTTATGCTATAGGGAAAAATTTATTTTTGGGTGGTGGAAAGGGGGGGGGGGGAACGGTTTATTTTAAGCTCACCCAGCAGAAAAAACAACGCTTAATAACCCCTGGGTGTAAATTGCCGCCCAACAATTGAGCAACCGCCATAAACTACGAGCTGTGTAGAGTGCTACAATGGGTTTTTTTTTTTTTTACGCATACACAACAAGGATGAAAAAAATTGTTAAGTAACCTCGCTTGTGAATTATGCTACAGGAAAATGTATTTTTGGCGGTGAAAATAAGGTTATTATTAGTCACCACAGCAGAAAAACACGCTTAATAACCTGGTGTCAATTGCGGCAATCAATTGGGATGCAACCACAACTAGAGTTTTGTAGCGTGTTAAATGGCGTGTTTTTTACGCTACACAAAAGAGAAAAAATTGTAGAACCTTCGCTTGTGGACTTGGCTAAGGAAAAAATTTAATTTTTGGCGGTGAAAAAGACGGTATCTTTTAAGTCACCCCAAACCGCAGAACAGTAATTAACCTGGAGGTAAATTGCGGCAAAGATTGAGCAGCCAAAAAAGTGGTATTCAGAGATTATCTCGAGA
Organism: Phyllomedusa bahiana; assembly: GCA_025379985.1. Classification (NCBI taxonomy): domain Eukaryota; kingdom Metazoa; phylum Chordata; class Amphibia; order Anura; family Hylidae; genus Phyllomedusa; species Phyllomedusa bahiana. The sequence continues at coordinate 17,200 of JAODAL010042765.1, forward strand.
TATAAAACGCTGTTCTTAAATGAATAAACAGGAACAGGCTTAGATCCCCTGGATATTCAATGTTGCTGTGGAGCAGATAGCATGAAATGTATATGCAGCTGCATTGGACGCACACTGGTACTTCAGATCCAATACCAAAATCAGAAATAGAACATATTAAGAGAACAGTCTCTGAGACAAGCTGTGAACCCCCAAAATCGCTGTATAAAGAAATCGTTCTTCAGTAAGGCTATTTAAGCAGCCGCAGCACGACCTTCCCTAGTCGTACAGTGGAGAGGAGTGGTGAGCTCCCAGCGTCGCGCCCGGGACTTATATGTGCGGGTGGACGTCACAGGATTCCCGCCGGTCTGGATTGGCTTTCATTCTCTGCCATTGTCAGTGCAGGCTATTGCCCTTTTCCTCCCAGAGATGCTTTTGCCCCATGTAAGCCATGTGCTGGCTCGCAATTTTATCAATCAAAAGCACACTCGTTCACCCGAAGTTCCCCAAACTTTGACTTTGTTCAGAACCGAAGTTTTCCTGAAATTCTAAACGAATTCCACTTCGTTAGAATCAATTCGCCCATCTCTACTATTGGCACCACATTTCCCAATCCTTTGGGACATACCTAGTTACTATACATTCCATAAATATTAAGAAGAGGGGCCTGTGTATCACATTACTTAATTCCCTTAGGACACGGGGGTGTATACCATCAGGACCTGATGATTTGTCTATTTTAATCTTCTTAAAGTAGAGCTGCACTTTTTCCTGGGTTAGACAACAAACATTTAAAGTGGAGTTTACCTCATCCCTCTGCCCTTCAACAGTGGAGAATTTTTTTTTTAATTGGTTTGCTTTCTCCCCTTTACCCTCTACAATACCTCCCTCGCTACTTTTCAAAGGGCCAATCCTTTTGCTATTTATATAGTTAAAAATATTTTGGGTAATCTTTTCCACTACTTGGGAGGAGTGGTTCTTCACACTTATCAAGTAACTACTAGAGATGAGTGAACGAAGTGGAATTTGTTTAGAATTTCAGGAAAACTTTGATCCTGCATGAAGGTGAAGTTTATGGTACTTTGCGGGAACTAATCGTCTTTTTTTTCTAAAATGGCTGCGAGCACATGGCGTGACATGGGGCAGAGAACTCTGGGAGGAAGAAAGGAACACCATCAATGACATTTGCTGACATGAAGCCAATCAGCAACCAACGGGCTTCTGTGACATCACAGCCCTATAAATACAGCCATGTTAAATTCTCGCACTTGTCAGTGTGTTTCCTGCCAATAAGCATCTATCTGCTGCAGCACTATATTGCACTCTTTACAAAACAAACTAATTTTTTGAGGGACTGGGGTGAAAGACCTTCACAAGTGTGTGTCATATACACACTTGTTCCTGAACCAGCGTTATTTTGTTTTAGTTTGTGGGATATTCTCCCTAAAGTCCAGGTTGTGTGTTTTTCAGCCCCATATACGCCTCAATTCCATCTGGTTCACTGTGTAGGGTATTTTATACCCAAGGGTTAATTTATCCTCTTGTTTGTGGGGGAATTAGGAGTCAAATACAGGGTGTGTGTTTTTCAGCCCCATATACGCCTGAATTCCATCTGTTTTTTTCTGTAGGGTATTTTATACCCAAGGGTTAATTTAGCCTCTTGTTTGTGGGGTAATTTGGAGTAAAATACAGGGTGTGTGTATTTTTTTGCCCCATATACGCCTGAATTCCATCTGCTTTTTTCTGTAGGGTATTTTATACACAGGGGTTAATTTAACCTATTGTTTGTGGGGTAATTTGAAGTAAAGTACAGGGTGTGTGTATTTTAGTCCCATATATGTCTGAATTCCATCTCATTCATTCTGTAGGGTTGTAATGCAGAGGTGGATTCGCTGGACCACCGCAAGCGATGATAGTTAAGCCACGCCAGGGAGCGGCGTCTAAGTAGCCCCCGGTGATCACCAGAGCCCGCCGCATAGCGGGATGGACTTTCTGCGGCGCGAGGCTAGCAGGTCGCTACCCCTGACGTGACTTGCTTGCGGCGGGGTAATGCGTGGTACAGAATCGAGATCCGGAGATGTAGTCAGGGACAGGCAGGAGGTCAGGGCAGGTGGCAGTGGTTCGTGGTCAGAGACAGGCAGAAGGTCAGGGCAGGTGGCAACAGGCAAGATCAGGAAACGTAAGCAAGTGGACTGGTACACGGGAAGACTAAACGGACTCTGAATACAGACTAGGCCCTCCAAACACACACCAACGAACTGGCAGCGAGTGTTGGAGGCATGCACAATAAATAGGGTCAGCGGCCGGCGATGGCCAATTACCGACGTGCTAGCCCTTTAAATCCAGACCAACCGTCGCGCGTCCTAAGCAGCGGGGACGCGTGCGGTGGCTGTCAGAGACAGACGGAGGAAGCACAGGAGCGGGGACTGGTGAGTACGGAGTTTCCTGGGCAAGGGCAGAAGGACAACGGCTGCGGGCAGCAGCGGCACCCACACCGGACTCCATAAGCGCAGGGGGGCGGCCGCGGGGGGCCGCGGTGCCGAGCCCCATAACAATACCCTCCCCCCTTAGATCTCCCCCTCTTCCTTTGGAATTTAGAGAGGAGATCAGGGGACAGGTTGGCCTCCGGTTCCCACGAACGCTCCTCCGGACCGAAGCCCTTCCAGTCAATAAGGAAGAACCGCTTCCCCCTCACCGTCTTCTCCGCTAACACCTCCTTGACCTCAAAGATGTTATCTGTATTAGCGACAGGAGAAGGCGAGACAGATCTACGGGAGAAGCGGTTCAGCACCACCGGCTTGAGGAGGGACACGTGAAAGGCGTTCGGGATACGTAGAGTCGGGGGCAAGCGGAGCTTGTAGGATACTGGGTTCAGTCGCCGAAGTACCACAAAAGGACCCAAGTATTTAGGGCCCAACTTGTAACTGGGCACCTTGAAGCGGATGTACTTGGTGGATAACCAAACCCTATCGCCCGGCTCAAATAGGGGCGGGGACCTACGATACCTGTCAGCATGAAGTTTGGTGCGAGCAGAAGCCCGTAGCAGGGCCTGTCGTGTGAGTTGCCAGAGAGCCTTGATGTCCTTTACTTGGGCATCCACGGCAGGGACAAGACACGAGGTAGCTAGAGGGAGAGGTGGGCGGGGATGTAACCCAAAGACGACAAAAAAGGGGGAGGCCCCAGCGGATTCCGAATCTAAAGAGTTATAGGAAAACTCTGCCCAGGGGAGAAGATCGGACCAGTTATCATGACGAGCGGACACAAAATGCCGCAAGTAGGTACCCAACACCTGGTTAACCCTCTCTACCTGCCCGTTAGTTTGAGGGTGGTATGCAGATGAGAAATCTAGCTGAACCTGCAACTGACAACACAGAGCCCGCCAAAATTTAGCAATAAACTGGACTCCCCTATCAGAGACAATATGCAAAGGGAGACCGTGCAATCGGAAAACATGACGGAAAAAATGTTGGGCCAGCTGGGGGGCAGAGGGTAACCCAGGCAGAGGGATAAAATGAGCCATTTTGGAGAAACGATTGGTCACCACCCAGATGACCGTGTTTCCAGATGAGGGCGGGAGATCTGTAACAAAGTCCATGGCCACATGGGTCCAGGGTTTTTCCGGCACAGGGAGAGGCTGAAGAAGGCCCGCGGGTTTGAGACGAGGGACCTTATTACGGGCACAGGAGGTGCAGGCCAGAACAAAGTCCCTGACATCTTGAGCGAGGGTGGGCCACCAGTAATAACGGGAGACCAGCTGTAGAGACCTATGGACTCCTGGATGCCCAGCTGTTCGAGAAGAATGTCCCCACTTCAGGATTCTAGGCCGCAAGGCAGGACGCACATAAGTCTTTCCGGGAGGCAAGTGTTGAAGACCCACGGGGGCAGCCGTGACGAGGCGTTCTGGAAGGACTATGTGCTGTGGAGGAGACTCAAGACCAATCGTATCCGAAGAACGAGATAGGGCGTCAGCTTTGACGCTCTTCCCACCTGGCCGAAAATGTAGAAGGAAGTCAAAACGGGCAAAAAAGAGCGACAATCTGGCCTGCCGGGGATTCAGGCGTTGAGCCGACTGAAGATATAGGATGTTTCTATGGTCGGTGAAGATGTTAATAGGGTGGCGAGCCCCCTCCAGCAGGTGAGGCCACTTTTCTAGAGTCAACTTTATGGCCAGTAATTCGCGATCACCAATGGTATAATTCTTCTCGGCAGGAGAGAAAGTTTTGGAGAAAAACCCACAAGTATGCAGTTTACCCAAGGAAGATCTCTGCAGGAGGACAGCGCTGGCACCCACAGAGGAAGCGTCCACTTCCAGAATGAATGGGTGGTTAGGGTCCGGGCGAGACAGGAGCAGACGTGAATGCAGATTTGAGGCGGTTGAAGGCTTCTTGAGCTTCTGGAGGCCAGGATTTGGGATTGGCGTTTTTCTTAGTTAGAGCCACCAAGGGAGCCACAAGCGTAGAGAAGTGTGGGATAAATTGTCTATAATAATTGGTGAATCCCAAAACACGTTGAATGGCCCGAAGGCCCACCGGTTGTGGCCACTGTAAAACTGCGGAGAGTTTTGAAGGATCCATCCGAAGACCCTTATCAGAGATAATGTACCCTAAGAAGGGTAAGCTGGTACGTTCAAAGAGACACTTCTCCTGTTTGGCAAAAAGCTGATGGGTGCGGAGTCGCCTGAGGACCTGGCGGACGTGGTGGTGATGAGTTTCAAGATCAGGAGAAAAAAAGTAGAATATCGTCCAAGTAAACAATAACACAGACGTAGAGTAGGTCCCGGAAGATCTCGTTGACAAAGTTCTGAAACACAGCAGGAGCGTTGCAGAGACCGAATGGCATAACAAGATACTTGAAGTGGCCATCCCGCGTATTAAACGCCGTTTTCCACTCATCGCCTTCTCGAATGCGAATTAGGTTATGAGCACCGCGTAGATCCAGCTTGGAAAAGATTCTTGCGCCAAGCAGGCGGTCGGAAAGTTCTGAGATCAAGGGCAGAGGGAAGCGGTTTTTTACCGTAATTTTATTTAAGCCCCGATAGTCGATGCAGGGCTGGAGAGACCCGTCTTTTTTCTCCACGAAAAAGAAGCCGGCTCCTGCTGGAGACGAGGACTTACGAATTAAGCCTTTACGGAGGTTCTCAAAGATGTACTCAGACATAGCCTTAGTCTCCAGGACAGAGAGGGGATAGACCCGGCCCCGGGGAGGAGTACAGCCAGGTTGCAGATCTATGGGACAATCATAAGGCCGGTGCGGAGGAAGAGTTTCGGCCTGTCTTTCCGAAAAGACGTCGGCAAAGTCCCAGTATGGCGTAGGCAGGCCCGGTGGAGGCTTGGTAGATTTCAGGGAGGCGACCCGAGGAGCAGGTTGCGGCTTCGACAGGCAACGCGAGAGACACGCGGAACCCCAACACATGACTTCACCTGTGCTCCAGTCCAAGGTCGGGGTATGGTCTTGGAACCACGGGAGGCCCAGAAGGATTACAGACGAGGATCAAGGCAGGACGAGAAGTTGCAAAGTCTCCTTGTGAAGAGCCCCGATATGAAAAGTGAGGGGAGCAGTGTGGAAGCGGATAGCGTCCTTAAGGCATTCGCCACAGACCGACGTGACGAACATAGGCTTCTGCAATGGAGTCACTGGGAGACGAAACCTGGTCACAAGTTCGTGGCTTATGAAATTTCCTGCAGATCCTGAATCAATAAAGGCGGTGGCCTGAAAGGTGCTGTCCGGTGAAACACCAACAAATACGGGCATGGTCAGACGGGGAGAGGCCGCTCTGACACCTAGGGTCGCCTCTCCTACGAGCCCTAGGTGCGGAAGTTTCCCGGGCGCACCGGACAGTCCCCAATAAAATGGCCAGAACTGCCACAATAGAAACACAGCTGCTTCTGACGACGCTGTGAACGTTCCTCCTGGGACAGGTGGGCTCTCTCAACCTGCATAGGTTCTTCTTCGGGAACCATCGGAGGAGGAAGAGGTGGTCGCTGGAAAGTGGGAGCCAAGCGGGGTAGACGGCGTGGACGGACGACCTCCCATTGAAGGCGGAGCTCTTGTTGCCTTTCAGCGAACCGAATATCGATTCGGGTGGCTAAGTGGATTAACTCATCCAGAGCAGCTGGTAGATCCCGAGCAGCGAGATCATCCTTGATTCGTCCAGAGAGACCTTGCCAGAAAGCCGCCACCAAAGCTTCGTTATTCCAGTCCAGCTCCGAAGCGAGAGTGCGAAACTGCACAGAATACTGACCGACCGTGGTGTTGCCTTGACGAAGCCGGAGCAGTGCTTCGGCAGCCGAAGAAGTATGGTCTGGTTCCTCAAAGACCGTGTGGAACCCCCGGAGGAAGGTTTGGAGGTTGGCTGTAAGAGGATCCCCTCGATCCCACAGTGGCGTGGCCCAAGCCAAGGCTTCTCCAGACAAGAGGCTGATTATGAAGGCCACCTTGGCACGCTCTGTAGGGAATTGATGCCCCATCATCTCGAGGCTGATGAACCCACAGCATTTCTTGGGGGTCTCCATCATAGCGTGAGGGGAGCGGCAGATGCAGTGAGGGTCCAGAAGCCGGAGCAGGTAGAGCAATGGATGCCGGCCGCAAGGTTCTGCATCATGGCCGCTAGCTGGTCAATACGTTGGCTCTGCTGGGCGAAAGCCGTTGTGACATCCCGTAGGTCGGGCAGAGTTACCCTGGCGGAGAATCCATGGCCAGTTCATACTGTAATGAAGAGGTGGATTCGCTGGACCACCGCAAACGATGATAGTTAAGCCACGACAGGGAACGGAGTCTAAGTAGCCCCCGGTGTTCACCAGAGCCCGCCGCAAAACGGGATGGACTTGCTGCGGCATGAGGCTACCAGGTCGATACCCCTGACGTGACTTGCTTGCGGCGGCGGCCGGGGTAATGCGTGGTACAGAATCGAGATCCGGAGAAGTAGTTGGGGACAGGCAGAAGGTCAGGGCAGGCGGCAGCGGTTCGTGGTCAGAGACAGGCAGAAGGTCAGGGCAGGCGGCAACAGGCAAGGTCAGGAACGTAAGCAAGCGGACTGGTACACGGGAAGACAAAATGGACTCTGAATACAGACTAGGCACTCCAAACACACACCAACGAACTGGCAGCGAGTGTTGGAGGCGTGCACAATAAATAGGGTCAGCGGCTGGCGATGGCCAATCACCGACGCGCTAGCCCTTTAAATCCAGACCAGCCGTCGCGCGCGCGTCCTAAGCAGCGGGTACGTGCGCGGTGGCTGTCAGAGCCAGATGGAGGAAGCACAGGAGCGGGGACTCGTGAGTACGGGGTTTCCTGGGCAAGGACAGAAAGACAACAGCTGCGGGCAGCAGCGGCACCCTCGCCGGACCCCGTAAGCGCAGGGGGACGGCTGCGGGGGGCCGCGGCGCTGAGCCCCATGACACGGGTATTTTATTCTCAAGGGTTAATTTATCCTCTTGTTTGTGGGGTAATTTGGGGTAAAATACAGGGTGTGTTTATTTTTTTGTCCCATATACGCCTGAATTCCATCTGTTTTTTTTCTGTAGGGTATTTTATACCCAAGGGTTAATTTAGCCTCTTGTTTGTAGGGTAATTTGGGTTTAAATACAGGGTGTGTATACTTCTGCCACATACATGCTTGAATTATATCTCATCCATTATGTATGGTATGTTATACCACGGGTTAATTTCTCCTCTTGTTTTGTGGAGGAATTTGAGTCAAATACAGGGTGTGTGTATTTCTGCCACATACACGCCTAAAATCCATCAACTTTAAATCAGTGGAGGTATTTTAATCTTTGGCCAAGAGTTAATTTATCCACTTTTTGTGGAGAATTCTGTGTCAAATCCAGTGTTTGTGTATTTCAGCCCTAGATACATCTCAAATCAAGCCACTTCAGTCTCTTGGGATATTGCTATCTGTGGTAAACAGTTAATTTTTTCACTTATTGTGGTGATTCTGTTAAACACTGATACATGTAGAGCCTCCCCCCAAAAAAAAAGAGTGGATTGGGTGTCATCAGTAATTTTGCATTGACGTCACTAATCATTTTGCCCTTCCTTTGATTCTTCAGTGTCCGCTTTCAATTGGTCAATAATCTATCATTGCTAAAGCCAAAAAGAAACAGGAGTTGAACCCAAAAATAATAAGTAAATGGAATATTTGCATGTCTTCTTTGTTTTGTATCCACTCCTGCTTTTGGCTACCTTCTCATCTGACAATCCTGATGCAATCAAAGGACCATGTCTTACTAGTCTTACAGCTTCTCTGAAGACAAAATCGGTTGTGTTAGTCCTTTTCATTCCTTGTTACAGATTCAAAGAAGGAGAAAACCAAACATAGGGGCAACATCATAGAGTGGTGGAGGGTGGAAACAGCATTAGGAAACCACAGGGTGGTTGACTAAGAGAGTGGTCAGTTGACAACAGCATGAGTAGGCCACAGAGTGGCAAATGACAGATTGTGGAGGTGGCAGTAGCATGATTAGGCTACAGAATGGCACAATTACACAGTGTGGAGGTGGCGGCAGCAACAGCTGCAACATCAGGCCAGAGAGTGGCACAATGTAATAATTTTACCACCAATGCTCCGCACTGACTGTTACCACCGCTGCCTTGATTAGGCCCTGCGCTGCTACTTTCTGGGACCTGCAAAGTGAGTGGTCTAAATCGTGGCCGTTTGGCTCCCAACCTCGCACTGCTGCCACCTTGCTGACTCCCGGCCACACTAGCATTGCCTGACGCGCAAGCTGCCACTCTCTCTTCTCCCGATGATGATGATGATGATGTGATGATGATGATGAAGCCCTTGCTTCCAGGGCTGGGACGATGGGTAGTCGAAGGTAGGCGACCACCTAGGGCGCCACTTCATCCCAGGCAGAAAAGGGGGCGCAAGGAGGCATGGAGTGGGCTGAATTTTCCATTTGGGGGGCACTTTATGCCTTGTTTAACTAGGGCACCAGAATACCTTGTCCCAGCCTTGCTTGCTTCACCCAGCTTCCAAGTGCGATCGGCTACATCGATTAGTGTTTGGCTGTCACTGCTGTCCTCCTCAACGGTCTCGCTGTACAGAGCCTGACCGCTCACAACATTACCCCCATGCCACTCTCCTTATCACTACTTGCCCTCTTCTGCAAGAAGCAGCAGATGTCTTCCCCACCTCTTTGCTGCCCACTGTCCTCAAATAGTTCGTCCTCACTGTATATTGGCAAAGAGCCTACATCACATCGTAGTTCTCTTGCTGTGGGAACCAAACGGGAAAGAGGCGGGTTGAGGACAGCTGCAGATCTGTAGAGGTCAGAGGTGTAATAATCTGCACGCTATATTACTGTGTGTGAGAGAGAGACAGAAAAAAAAAATCACCCATCTTTCCCAGAGTCCTGAAAGTCAAATCCCCATTCTAGTTACAAAGTATGCAGAGAGAGCGAGAAATGTCGATATACACTATCAAGTTACACTTAGCGTTTCACTTCCAATGATCCCTTAGTCTCCAACAGCTGAGAAACTCTGCCTTCCCCCCAGCTCACACAGAATGAATCCTGACATGCACACTTTGGGGCCTGTCTGAGGAGAGTGAAGATACTGCCTGCTGGGAGGAGAAACACGCCTCTCCATTTCATAAGCTCTGATTAGCAACCAGTATAAACGGCTGCCAAAGGATGAAACGATAAAACCTCTTTAAAGCTCACAGAGAGGAAATCAAAGAAAGAGAGAATTATGTACATAGGGAAACTTTAAAAAACATTTTATAAAAAAACAACCACCCAGTTAAAAAAAAATCCATGCAATAGTCGTACATAGCTTGTCAATAAGCTAAACAAATTTTTTTGATGGTAGTGTCTCTTTGATACTATATCCAGAAAAAAAAGTGCCTGGTGCACACTGGGAACATGACACTTGATATCAGTTCAATGCATTATCTTCTCACTACAGAATATTAAGTGGAAATATTAGGATGAAAATCACTGATTGATTGAAGTCTATTAAATCTTCAGCATTACAATGTAAATGACCATTACATGTGTAGATGAGCTATTAGAAAGAGATCATACACCATGCAAGTTCATTTTCCAGCTTTTATGGCTTTATGAAATCACATTAATTTTAAATGAAAACATAAAACAAGCAAGGTAAAAATGACTGGTTCAAGATCCTGATATTGAATTTGTAATAGCTAACCCCAATTGAGTTCTTTTTATCCACAATTAATATGTGGAACGATCCAAAAATTTGTAGCACTGAACAAATTATGTCTTTCTAAATGTACATAACATTTTTATTTCAGTCTGAGCAGAAAAAAAACTTTCTCCACTGTGAAGCAATTTAGAAGAAATCACACAGGAATTGCCCAATAGGAATTTATTGCCTATATTTTTTACCAATTAAACCAACTGAGATATTTTCTTTTTTTTGTAACCTATTTCTTTATTTTATATTAATAGTTTTTTTTTCTTTTTTTTCATTCTGTCTGCTGTACCTGATTAGGGGGGTCACCATTTTGACTGAGCTCATGTCAGCAACAGTTCACAGATATTATTTACAACCACATGGACCATAGTAAACTGAAGGCTGGAGATGACACTTTGATGGCTATGGGAGAGAGTTGTGGGCATGCTTTGTGACCTGTGCAGAGAGGGGGAGAAGATAAACTGTGATCATTTTTATGACTACCACCTAATATCCAGAGTAACACCGTGTTACATCAGCTGCTGGAGAGTATGTGGGGGAAGATCTGAAGAGTGAACATGATGTTTGAGGTGGTTCCACGGATACTTAATTGTGTTCAAGTTCAGAGAATAAGGGGGGCTCGGGTAGTACTTGGAAGTATTGGTCATGTTCTTCCAACCAATGTCAGACATTTTATAGGAGTGTGTGTTGTTACACTGTCTTGTTGTAAGATCTCATCCGGCTCAGAGATCGCAATCAGCATGTATGGGTGCACGACATCTACAAGGATGGATCCACACTCAGATGGGTTGAGAGTGACTTCCACATGAATTAGTAGGCCAAGATAATGTCACAAAAACATCCCCCAGATCATAATGTAGCCACCACCAGCTAGTGGTCTTTCAGCAATAGCTGCAGTGTGTTTATTCTCTGATGCTTCTCACCTGACACACCAAGATCCATCCGTTTGATGAAACAGAAAGCAAAACTCGTTGGGGAAGGCAAACCTTCGCCAATCAGCCGAGGTCCAGTTCTAAAACTGAAATTAAAAATGAAAAGATATGTGTACAGACTGCCTATTGCATGCCTGTATTAGAGATGGGCGAATTTATCAAAAATTCGATTCGCCGAGTTCGCAGAATTTTCCGACAAAATTCGTTCGACCTGAATAAATCCGGGACGAATCGCGTTAAACAGCTATTTCTTGGCAGCAGAGAGCCTGTAGGGTGCTGTAGAATATTGTGCCATGCCTAAATATGCAGAGGGAGCTTGGTTTGGTCTTCATACAATGCTGTGTTTTAGTATGACACGCACATGACTGCCACCGCTCTTAGAATCGCTTCACTCTAAAATTCCCTGTGCACTTACAGGGGCAAAACTGACGAAAAACTGAAGCGGGAATGCAGCCTGATAAAGTCATTCCAGCCCCAGCTGGAAAAAAACAAGCCGAGGGCTTATAAGATCCTACAATACTGTCAAAAAACGCAATAGTAGGTTCCTGGAGCCAGCACAGATCGCAGCACAGTTAGGGGACGATGGCAATAGCCACGCCAGGGAGCGGAATCTAAGTAGGTCCTGCTTTTCACCAGAGCCCGCCGCAAAGCGGGATGGACTTGCTGCAGCGGGAGTCTACCAGGTCGCTGCCCCTGACGAGACTTGCTTGTGGTGGCAGCCGACGTGTAGCGAGGTACAAAATCGTAAGGCAAACTCGGAGACGGGGACAAGCGTAAGGTCAGGACAGCCAGCAAGGGATGGAGGCAAGAGGTACGGTACACGGATATGACAGATGAGGCTCAAGGAAACGCTTTCTCTATAGGCTCTAAAGATTATTATTATTATTTATTTCATAGTCCCTGAGGCGGTTTTTACTTTCTGTAAGTTGGACATACGATTCACATACTTCGTACTGAAGAAGCTCATTACTCAGTACTAAATTCCATCACTAATGGCACCGAATGCAAAATAAGCACCTAAAACATTCGCTGTAGTTAGGGTCTCCTTCAGTTCAAGTTCCATACGCTGCATTTGAACAAATTGGTGTCACGCAGAAACTGGATTCAAACTACCACGTTTATACTTCATAATAAACTCCTTTGGAACTTTTTTAGGTATTAATGATGAAGCTGATGGAGGTAGAATTGCCTTGGCCAAAAATGTTTTCGGAATGTTAGCAAACTGACTATGGAGGATTACTCTATAGTACTTGAGTTTGTCCTCCCTCTGAGCAGCTGGAAAAAAGGCTCCCATTTTTGACCGGTAGCGAGGGTCCTAGAGGGTGGAGAGCCAGAAGTCATCTCTGCTGGATGGTGACTATTTGGCTGTCAGTAGCCAGGCAAATCAACATGCTGCGGGCCATGTGCACAAGTGACTCTGAGGTACTCCCTTCCTCCATCTCCACTGTATACTGCCACGGTGCTTAGGGGTGCTTGGGGCACAATGACAGAGCGTGGAGTTCATGGCAGCAGCCACAGCAGCAGCATGAGGTCAGACAGTGGCACAATGACATTCTGGAGGTGGCACCAACAGGAGTAGGCCACAGAGTGGCACAATGACAGAGTGTGGAGGTCACGGCAGCAGCAGCATGAGGTCAGACTGTAGCACAATGACATTCTGGAGGTGGAAAAAACAGGAGTAGATGTAGTGCTAATAGATTTATTGACCATCCGGAATCCCGGAATCCATATTGACAGTATCAATTTAAGAATTATAGATGATAATAGCCAGTCTTTAAGCTGTAATTTTCCTAGCGCTGGGTAAATGTTTGTGAGAAACAGTATATTGACACAGAGGTTTGTTATCAGGGTCTCTCACATGACTTCGTTGTTGTGGGAGCATTGTACTGAGTAGCCACATAGCTCTGTGCTGGTGTAAACAATTACTACCCAGCGATGTTTAGAGGAAAATCATTGGAACCCAGGTGAACAGCATCAAGTCATGGATTGTTTTCCAGTGCCAGGTTAACCTCTTAAGAACTGGCCGTTCAAAGGAGGGAGGCCTTATACTGGAAAAGTACTGATCTGTCAGCTTGCGTAACACTTGGTTACGCAGGCATTTGTTTCATGTAAGATATAAGTTGGGAAGGTTTTCTGCGAAGTTAGAAGTAGCTGTACCTGTGGGCCATAGAGGGACGCCTCAACGCCACAGTGTGGATCCCCCAGGTGGATCTCTCTATCTTCGCTGGCACCTTCTCACAGCTCATGATACAGATAGATGAAGCTGATAAGATGCCTGGTGGAGCTTGGACCTGTATATGGGGGCACCCGTGAAAGGTGTTGATCTCAGGATTATCTCTCTATTTTCGCTGGTCCGTGTTACCAGCTGATGCCAATAGATGATGCTTATAAGATGCCTGATGAAGCTTTGACCCATATATAGATGTGATGTAAGTATTTGTAATCCATATTATGCGTGCCTTGCCTTTATAATCTATATTAAGCAAAAGTATATACAATATCACACTATCTTCTTGTAGTTTTATGTAATCATTGAGTTACTCATATAATAAAGTAAATAAAGCATTGGATGTTGCCTTCTTTAAAGCCGTATCGGACCCACACATAAAGAGTTGGTAAAACAGTAGGCCACAGAGTGGCACATTGACAGAGGGTGGAGGTCATGGCAGCAGCCACAGCAGCATTAGGTCAGACAGTGGCACAATGACAGAGGGTGGAGGTGGCAAAAACAGGAGTAGGCCACAAAGTGGCACAATGACAGAGGGTGGAGGTCACGGCAGCAGCCACAGCAGCAGCATGAGGTCAGACAGTATCACATTTACAGAGTGTGGAGGTCACGGCAGCAGCCACAGCAGCAGCATGAGGTCAGACAGTGGCACAATGACATTCTGGAGGTGGCAAAAACAGGAGTAGGCCACAGAGTGGCACAATGACATTCTGGAGGTGGCAAAAACAGGAGTAGTCAATAGATAAATATACATCCGCCTTTATATAATTGTAAGCAACCTATACGTTCCTGGGTCTCACTTTGGGATCTTCCCTGGGATTCCCATAGTCCAAACAATTCAATATGACAAAGGTGGACCCGTATATTAGGAAAATTATTCTTCTTTTTTCCCAAAAACGCCCATACTTTCATACAATCAATAAAAGCATCGCATCTGTATCAGTCAAAAGATAGTAGACATAGGTTGAAATAACAGGTAAATACCTTAGTAGCGCTTCACTGCATTTTGTAGGGACAGGATAGCATGGACAACCGGCCAGGTGAACGCAGCAATAATGCAACGTTTCAAGGGATCAACCCTCTTTCTCAAGCATGCGTGTTCCTAGTATCCTTCCCTTTAAATACCTTTTTTTTTTTTCTCTTCCTTTTTTTCTTCCTCCTTAACCCTTTCCTTCCTAAACTATTTTAAAAACATTTTAAAACCCAGTTCTTCATTGAGACCATTAGGGCTCTTAGAATCAAATGATACTATCCAAATATTTTCTTTTCCTAACAATTGTATTTTAAATTCTGTTCTGCTTTGCTACCTTTAACACCATCCAGTATACACCACCTTAATTCTGACACATTGTGTCCCTGTTCAAAAAAATGTTTAGCTCCCGGGAATTTTTCACCAAAATTCTTATCTGTTGTTATACTATCTTCTCTATTCAGTTCTTTCTTTTGTTTGTAATTCCTAATAGCACTTCTATGCTCATTTAGACGAATTTTGATTTTTCTGCTGGTTTGTCCAACATATATCTGTCCACATGGACACTTTAGCATATGACTGCTTTGGACTCACATGTAAAATAACTTTTTATCGGAATTTTGTACCCCTTATTGGGTGACAAATTTCCGATCCCTTGATTATCGATGTACAGTTTGTACAATTGAGGGCAAAGGAAAAAAGGCCCCTTTTCTTTTGTTAGAAAGACGTGTTGTTTCTCTAGTTTTTTTTCTTTTAAATCAGATGAAATCAGGGTATCTCCTTTAACGGCGGCCTTTTTTATAAATAAATCTCGGAGGTTTGAGCAAACAACTTGCCAAAACATTCATCACTTTGTAAGATGTTCCAATTATTAAGTATACATTTCTTTATCATTTTAGCATGATGATCATATTTTTGATATATACATAAATTTTATTCTCTTTTGATTTATTTACCATAGATCTATTTTTTTCAATAATTCATCTATGGAAATTCATCGCCACCTCTCTCCATTTTCACCAGTTCTTTTACATTATACCCTCTTTAGCTGACTTTTTGATTAATTTTTCCATAGCCTCTTTGTACAGTTCATCGGTGGAACAAATGCGTCTTGCCGGACAAAATTGTCCTTTAGGTAAAACCTCTGAATACTTGAGGAGAATGATAGCTTGCTTTGTGCAAAACGTTTTTTCGCCCACCTTTTTACTGAACAAATTAGTGGGAAAAACTATCATGATATTTATTGATTTAAACGTCCGATATTGTATTCTGTGCATGTCCTTTTTCCATTGTGAACTGAATGAGAGGGACACGTGTATTCAAAAATTCCAAAAATTCATCTAAAATTTTTCCTACTGCCACCCCATAGTAATACCAGTTCGTCCACATAATCTCATCCATCTCACAATGTATGACGTAAAATTAGAAGAAAAAACGTATTGGTTCTCAAACCCCCCCATGTACAGATTCGCTATACTAGGGGCAGTCGAGACCCCATCGAAATGCCCTTTTTTGCAAGTAAATCTGTTGTCCAAAACTAAAAGAATTTTTGTTAATATTATTTCTACAGTGCCATAAAAAAACCTATAAATGCGTTGTCCAAAGTTGGATCTTCACTTAACGCTTCTCGTTTCTGCTTTCAAGCCCTGATCTATCGGGATATTAGTATATAGCGATTTGATGTCCATAGTCACCATAATTGTAAAACCCGTGAAGGATCTATTGTGTCTAATGCTCCCCAGGAACTGTCGTGTTTTCTTTTAGGCAGTGTGTGTGTCGATTAACTTGCTTCTGTAGAAAATTATCCACAAAAATAGCTAGAGGTTTCCATGACCGAGTTTATCCCGGAGACGATTGGTCTCCCGGGGGGTTTTCTTTTTGGGATTTGTGGACTTTTGGGACCAAATAGAAGATAGGGGTCCTAGGTTTTCTTTCACTAAAGATTTTTTGATCTGTTCTGAAATAGGTTAGATAGAAATGCCTCCTCCAATGTGTTTTGAATAATTAGCTGTACTCTCTAGTTGGATCTCTATCTAGAGGGAGGTAAATATTTGTGTCGGTTAGCTGAGACTCAGCTTCCTCCACATATTGGGTACGATTCATTAGTACCGTAGCCCCCCTTTATCAGCTTTCTTCAAAATAACCGTTATTTCTTGTCTTTTAAATTTCCTTCAGTGCATTTTTCTCTTTTCTAGTTAAATTATCCCTTTCTTTTTTCTTTCCTTTATCCCCCTTAGACCATATACTTAAACACTTCTTTTTTTTTTACTGTTTGTTCAAAAAATGTCTAATTTTCTTATTTCTTACCTCCGGATCAAAACTACTCTGACTCCTTAGTTTTGTAGGTACTACATCATTGTAACCTACCACCAGGTTTTTTTGCTGCTGAAAAAAAATTTTTAATCGTAGGTTCCTACAAAATTTGTAAAAATCCACCTGAAAGTCAAAAGAGTTAAGTGAAAATGTTGGTACAAAATTAAGTCCTTTGTTAATAACAGAATTCTCTGCTGCTGATAGATGTTTATCAGAAATATTGATTAATAAGTAGTGTTGAGCGATTGCGTTGGCTATCGAGATCGATCGATAGTCGGCCGCTATCGATAAGGTTTTTCGATAGTGGAGCATCGATTATGCGCGATGACCATTAAGTCTAGGGAGAGCAACAACACCTTCATTATTACAACCCCAAACAAGGCTGGAGAAGCTGAAATTAGCATCCACAACAGTCAAATGGATACATGCTACATCTAAGGCAACACACGAAGGTTATAAAAGTCACAGAAAAAAAGTCACAGACCATTTACTTTCCCTGTCTTGTACCACAGCCTGACCCTTAAACCTGCAAACACCCACAAATTAAAAAGTGACAGAAGGCAGTATGATTTGACCATCATGTTACTTGAACTGGACATTGAATATCCCTGTCTGGAATGCAGCATGACCCAAACCTGCATGACCCCCCCCTTAAAAAGTGCCCGGGAAAAAAGGAGTCTTTAACCACCATTTTAGTTTCATGG
>JAODAL010042766.1:0-34488 GCA_025379985.1 Phyllomedusa bahiana
GTTTTTTCGTAATTTGAAATTGAAAGTTTGGTTTAATTCACAAGGAAATGCTTTGGTTGGTTCTGATGATGTGAACCCTGGGTCGGTGGAGTTCAGGTTGAGAGATTTTAGTCTCTCTTCCTAGTGAATTCCATCCCCCCTTTGGGGTTCCCACACCCCCTTAAAACCCTTTTTAAAATTTTTTGGGTTAAAACTGACATTGAACAATTACAATGTAATAATAACGATGAGATGTTAAGAAAACCAAAATTTAAAATTAAATCTAAAAATTTCAGCTATAAGGGAATTGACAAAAAAACCCAAATATCTTTTATAAATCTGGGGGAAAAAGGGTGGAGGGTTTTTTTTAATAAGGGAAAAAGGCACAATATTTAGCGGAAGCATATCGTCAGTTGTCAGATTTTAAAGGTATTCGAGCTTACTGGGTTGATCCAAAAATTTGGGAATTTATTTAAAATTTTTAATGTAAACCCCTTGAGGAAGCTTTTTGTGAGGGTCTTATTGATTCTAAGCTAAAAGGGGATTTTTCTTTAGTTGTGTACCCTGTAAAAACCTATATTTTTATTTTTTCCCTTTAAAATACATAAGTCATTGGTCAATCCGCCTGGGAGGCCAATTGTGTCTGGAAGGAATTTCCTATCTAGTCATGCTTCTGTTTTTCTGGTCTTAAACAAATTTGTTGTTCAATCTCCCTCTTATATACGTGATACTGGTGTTTTTTCTTGTTTAAGTTACATTCTATTTCTATTCCCAAAGGGGTGCTTTTTGGCTTCTTTTGACGTCGTTAGCCTTTATACATCTTTTAATTTCTTTGCTAAAAGGTTTTCTGCTGTTCGAAAGGTTTCGTTACGCCATTTTTCTGATGAAGCCAAAAGGAAAAAAAAAATTTTGGGAAAAGGTTTGCTTTCCTTAGTACTTAAAAGCAATTTTTTTTTGGGTTTTCTTTTAAATTTTATTTACGTTAAGAGGCACCCCTTGGCAAAAAAATTGTTCCCTCCAACTTTTGCGAACTTTTTTTGTCCATTTTTTAAAAAAGAACTTCGTTTTTGGGTGTCTCCCCATTTCAAAAAAAAATTTTGAGGGGGTGGGTTTCATAGAAAATTTGTTTTTTTTGTTTTGGGTTTGGGGTCCCTTGGATAATTGCAAGATTTTAAATTTCTTTTTTAAATAGTGGGGGATAGTGACTTAAAATTTAAATTTGGTTTATTCTTAGGAAAAAAAATTTTAAATTTTTTGGGGCTTTTGAGTTTTGGTTGTTGGTACAGGTTTACCTGATTTGTATTTTTGAAAACGGATGGGAAATTACTTTTTTTAAAATTTTTTTTGGTTTCATCATCCTTCCAGTATGCGCAAATCATTACCTTAAAAGGCCAAATTTTTAAGAGCCCGCGCATTTTTAGTTTCTGAAGAGTAAATGGGGGCAAACAGTTGATGAGTGAAAAAAAAAATTTCTTGAACGGGGTTATCCTTTAAAAATTTGGGATAGCTTCACATTTTGAAAGGGAAAATCAGGTCAGTTTGAGGAACCCAAATAAATTTTTTTAAAAGTCCCCCTGATATGTCCCGGTTGGCTTTTTGTGCCCACATTCAATGATTTAAGCCCTTTGCTTTTTCCCAGAAAATTTTTAAAAAACTTTGGGTATGTGCTTCGGAATAGCTTTTTAATATTATGGAGTTTAAAAATTTCCCTTTTTAATGTCTTTTAAAAGATCTAGAAATTTAAAGGATCAACTTGTAAAAAAACTTTTTTTTCCCTTTTCAAAAAATTCCGTCATTTAATTTTTCCTGGGTCGTTGGGGGGGGTTTCCCATATCCTTTTTTAAAATTGTGTCAACTGTAGAATGATAGTGAAGGGTGATTTTTTTTTTTAAACCCAGTCACTAAAAGAAATTTTAGGATTAGATTTTTATTTTTTTGTTTATCTGAAATGGGTTTAAAAATTTTTATTGTGGTGCCCCCGCAATTTGAATTTTTGTGGGTGAGACCCATGTGAAACCCAA
The DNA here is from genome assembly GCA_025379985.1 of Phyllomedusa bahiana. NCBI lineage: Eukaryota > Metazoa > Chordata > Amphibia > Anura > Hylidae > Phyllomedusa > Phyllomedusa bahiana. The sequence goes on from JAODAL010042766.1 coordinate 2,001, forward strand.
AAAAAACCAGACTGAACAATCATTGGTTTCACCATATACAAAAAAAAGATTGTTTTACCTGTTTTCTAAACATTGTGTTGAGGTGGGGAAACAGTGAAAAAGGGATATTAAATGTATGATTATTGACCATTTTTCCCTGTCCCCCTTTTTTCGGGGAGGGGGGAATCGTTTTAAATTTATTAAAAAAAAAAAGAACTAGGTGGGGTTTTTTAAAATTTAAACTTGAAAACCCAAAAAGGGTTTTAAAAGTCGATTATAAAAAACTCTTCACGCATGTTTAAATGACCTTTTGTATTAATTGGGGGTTTTTATTTTTCCCCCCCCCTTAAAAATGATTTTTAATTTTTTTATTTCTTTTTTTCAGATAAAAATTTTTTTAGGTGGTTGAAAAGAAATTTTTAAAGAGACGGGGGGTCATGTAGTTACCTTTATCATCCAAAATTTTCCCCAAAAAAAACAAAATTTAAAAAATTAATAAAATATTTTGTTATTTTGTTTTTTGGGGTATTGTGCATGTCCGTTAGTTTTTGGTTATTATTTTCATTATTATTTCATTTATATAATTTTTTTTTTTTGTTTTAATTTATTTTATTTTTTTTTTTTTTTTTTTTTCATTATTTTTTATTTTTCATTATTATAATTACATTTTGACAAAAGGTGTGGAAATCAACCCGTCCGGGCTTGGCATTAAAAGGGAAAGGGGCTCAGCGATGTATGTACCCCTCCTTTTAAAGGTTGAGTCAAAAAATTTTGCGTTTAAAGGTTCCAAAAATCTTTTTTTTATTATGTATGTGAAAATGTTTTTGGGTTGTGCTCCACCGTTATTGCCCAATATGTCCCTATTAAAATTTAAAAACCCCTTATTAAAGGGGATGCGCGGGCCCTTAGTTCGTTTTGGGTGTACCTGTTTTGCGGTTTTTGTGGATTTTTCCGTTTTAATGCGCTGAGTGTAGGTTCGGTGCAGTGTATTTAAGTTTTTGGTTTCTATTGCCACTATGTTGTTGTTAGGAACGCTATTATTCCGGAGACTCCGGTCATGCGCATATGAACGCTGTAGTCTTTATTTAGATGCAGCTTACTTCCTGACATGCGCATTGGAAGTTTGTAGTCCAGGATAGGTTTTTTGTTGTTTTTTTATTCGGACATGCGCAATTGATTTATGGGGAAAGCCCAAATTGTAATCCATCTCTTGCTGTTATACAGCTAATTACAAAAATATTAGGTAAGCGCTTTATGTCTCCGCCTCCTCATTAACACTATATTTTAATATTCACATGATTATTGTCTTTATTGGTAGTGTTGAGCGATTGCGTTGGCTATCGAGATCGATCGATAGTCGATAGTCGGGCCGCTTAGCGATTTAAGGTTTTTCGATAGTGAGCAATCGATTATGCGCGATGACATTAAAGTCTATGGTGGAGAGCAACAAACACCCTTCTTTATTACACCCAAACAGGTGGAGATGCTGAAATTAACATCCACTATACAGTCAAATGGATACGTGCTTCATCTTAGAAACACATTCAGGTTATAAATGTCACAGAAAAAAAGTCACAGGGACCATTTACTTCCCTGTCTTGTAACACAGCCTGACCCTTAAACCTGCATCACCACAACCAAATTAAAAAGTGACAGAGGCAGTATGATTTGAACCTTCATGTTACTTGAAGGACATTGAATATCCCGGTCACTGGAACGCAGCATGAGCCCCAAACCTGCATGACCCCCACATTTAAAATGTGAAGTGCCGGAAAAAAAGGAGTCTTTCAACTACCATTTTGGTTTCACTGGACATTGACTATTTCCTGTCCTGGGCCACCGCATGAGCCACAAACTGCATGACCCCCACATTTAAAAAGTGCGGAAAAAGGAGTCTTTCAACCACCATTTTAGTTTCACTGGACATTGACTATTACCTGTCCTGGGACACTGCTGGAGCCCAAACCTGCATGGAACCCCCACATTTAAAAAGTGCCGGAAGAAAAAAAGGGAGTCTTTCAACCACCATTTTAGTTCACTGGACATTGACTATACCTGTCCTGGGCCCACAGCAGTGCCCCAAACCTGCATGACCCCCACATTTAAAAAGTGCGGGAAAAAAGGAGTCTTTCAACCACCAATTTTAGTTTCACTGGACATTGACTATACCTGTCTGGGCCCATCATGAGCCCCAAACCTGCATGACCCCCACATTTAAAAAGTGGCCGGAAAAGGAAGTCTTTCAACCACATTTTAGATTCACTGGACAATTGCACTATACCTGTCCTGGGCCACAGCATGAGCCCAAAACCTGCATGCCCCCCACATTTAAAAGTGCCGGAAAAAAGGGAAGTCTTCAACACATTTAGTTTCATGGACATTGACTATACTGTCTGGGCCACAGCATGACCCAGGGCCGTGGAGTTAAGAGGGTGCGGTGAAAGCCCAGGATGGCGTCCCGTCATCTATTAACACGCAGGTTAAAATGCCCTGTTGACGCGAGCAACGAAAACCGGTCGTGCTGCAGCAGAGTGCAGGAGCGGAAGTGTGAGAACTCCGCCATCCTCTGTACACAGTCAATACCTGGGTGCGCTTTTGTCCCTCTGTATGAGTGTGGGACCAATTGAGTTCACTGGAAATACTGGTGGTTAAACGCTCCTGTTACACCCAGGTGCCCTTTATCTTGCATTCTTTTTCTCATTTTTACTCAACGTGCTGGAGGAAATGGTCTCTGTATTTTGTTCTCTGTCCGTGCTCCATACTCCATGTCCTCTGATAAAACTCCACATCTGGTAAGTTTTCCTGTACCTCCTGTGTACTAATTCAGAGGAATTTTTTTTCAGCTATTTTGTCATGGCAGGTTTTTTTGTACTTTAATTCTAGAAAATCAACATTTTTTTAAAAAAGGATGGAATCCACCATGTCTTTGTTCTCTTTTTTTCATTGTATTAAATGGGTTCGTCTCAATACAGGATTGATAGCTATGTTAAAGATCTGCTAAAAAACAAGTCCATTTTGCAATATGTGTCCATTAACAGTAGTTCCTACTATTCCTGTTCTGACAGCACCACACCCTTGAGCCACTCTGACATTGTGAAGAAAAATGTTTGTTGAAACAACATTTTTAGAATAGGACCTGTAGTATTGGCTGCATGTCACAGCAAAAATGCCCCAAAAATTCAAAGCATGACCTTGACCATCTTTTTGGTCAATTGTTGAAGGAACAATTGTCTAGTTAGAAACAACATTTTTTTTATATTGGAGCCTGTAGTATTGCTGCATTTCAAAGCGCATGGACCCCAAAAATTATAAAAATGACTTCTCAGCCACTGTTACAAAATTGTGAGGGAGATATCATTTAGAAGCCACATTTTCTGTACAACAAGGAATGATTATGCTGTATCTCACAGCTACATGACCCCAAAAAACTTATAAACTATGACTTCTCAGCCATATTATAAAATTGTGGAGGGAGAAATGGCCCCTTAGAAGTCAATTTCTGTTCCAAAGACCATGATTATTGCTGTATCTCACAGCAACAAGACCTCAAAACCATTGACAATGCGAAAACTCTTAAGATAAAGTGAGTAAATGGAATACGGTGTAGTCATTAAAACCTTGACTGTCTTTTACACAGTCTCTCACAGCAAAACCATCAAAATGAACTGTGGGAAAAAGAATAAAAAATTTGCAGTAAGAAATGATCATTTAAAAAAAAAGTTTTCAAGAGGACCATTTCTTTTTGAAAAAGGAATGTGAAGTAGACCGGGGCAAAAATAATCGGGACCTCGGCAATTGATGGGCCACAACTCTCAGAGATCCATGCCTGATTATCTTGATGAAAGTCAAACGATCCACATTATCTGTGGAAAGGCCGGATGCGTTTGTCTGTAATGACTCCTCCAGCTGTGCTGAAGGTACGATCAGATAATGACGCTGGCTGCTGGGCAGACAACACCTCTATGGCGTGCGAGCCACGCTCGGGCCATTCGCCATTTGTGGATACCCAGAAGTCTATTGGGTCCGGAACACATGCAAAAAAACATCGGTGTTGAGACGCAGATAGTCGTGCACCATGATCTTAAGCTGATCTCGTTTTTTTTTTTTTTTGTGGGTTTTTGGGTGGAATGTGTGCCCTGCATTGATGCTGTTGTGAGGTGGTAAACAAAGATTGCCAGAGGTCACCCATTAGGCTTTCTGCACCTTGCCTGTGCTGCCGCTACGCCTTTCTTGGCCACTCTACTGCAGTCACGTCGCTGATGTTGTTCCACCGTGACATTATGGGAACGTGAAGCAGACGCAACAGATGTCTCCAGTTGAATAATCAGCTAAGGTCTCCATTTCCTGCATTTTACTCTCTATTTTGGGTGGGTGGAATTGAAAGTCGCTGATTTTTGTTTTGTACCGGGGATCCCAGCGAGGGTAGGCACCAGTAATACTGTTTGTGCATTCTGATGGCCTTAATGCGAGGATCATGTTGGAGGAAAATGGAGCATCCAAAAGCATCTCAGTGAGAGATGGTGCCTTGATTTTCAAAGCCTATGGGTCGAGGGGCACTAGCAAACTGATTTCCTCATCTTCCTCCTAGCATCATAGTCGCGCCAACTCTTTCCAAGGAGGGGAGTCGGTAAAATCGGTGTCTAGGAATACCTCCTCCTCCTCCTTCCTCTCCTTCCGCTGCCTCAGGCACAGCGTCACACAGCCCTGGCTTGCCTGAGATGATGCACCCTGAGAGCTGATGCGCCACCTTGCACTAGCTTGCGACCCGAACCACTGCCTAATGAAGACCGATGAAAATTGTTGAAAATGTCGGGCCTGAGGATTTGGACGGAGAGAAAGGCTCCGTGTTCCGCAGCTGTGTCCGTCTCTCCTCCTCCCATCGCTGGCGGGGACTGTTGTTTCAGAGTGTCCAACTGCATCGTTCCAGAACCTAGATCACCACTCAGCTCATGCTGACAAGGGCATTGTCCGCACTGACCATTTGGTGGCTTCTTCAAAATGGCAAGGATGGGTGTGCAGCAGATGCTCTTTCACCTGCCTCCACTCTCGGTGGTTCAACACCCGAGGTCTGTACCGCTGCTTGTCAGGCCATGATGTCACTTCGTACTGCGTAATGTCATTGCGCTGCTACCACAATCCGCTCGGATGCTGTGGATGGGTGGAAATTCCAGCGGTGTTGCCACGGTCAACAAATGAGACTGTTGCGGGGAGGCCGAGCTGACGCTGCAACGCAAGAGCAAGGCGGGAACGTTAAGCAGGGTGCGACGGCGGAAGTGCGAATCAGATCCTCAGCCTTCTTAGCAGGCGTCCAGGACCGGGTAGCTCTTAGAAATTTTGGAACGGACATGGTTCATGACATTCCGTCGTGTGAGGCCTGGGAGAGGTGTGGGGGCGTGGTGGCGGGTAGTTGGATGTTGGATGTGTGGTAGGTGGTGTGGGCGTGGGGTCGTGGGAGTCGGGGTGTGTGGTGGGGATGCGGTGTGATGCGGGACTGCGGAGGGGCGGGTGCAGGATTGGTGGGGGGGCTGTTGAGGATGGTTGATGGGTTTCTTGGGGCGTGTGGGGATAGTTTGTGTGGGGGTGCGGGTGGGGGGGGTGGGCGGGAGTTGGGGTCTGGGTAGCCGGGGGGCTGGGGGGGAGTGTGGGGGTGGGGGGGAAGGCCAGGCAAGGGATGTGCTCCAGCCTACCGATCTTTATGGGCCGGCTGTATTCGCCCTTTATCGCACACCACCTTGCCTGGCACAAGGTTCTTGTCACCCCAGCCAGCGCTCTGGTTCTCGTTGCTTAGAGCCGTCACAGCTCCCTGACCTGTGTGTGGACGGTCTTCCAAGCAAGAATTAATTTCAACACAGGCCTGTTTGTCTCTGGGCACGTGATGCCCACCAGAGGGACCTTGGGGGAAGAGCCCTGCCACCTTCCTGCGGTTTTGAAAGAGCGTGCGCCGAGGGCCTGAGAGCCACCGTCACAGAGACATTCCACCCAGCTCACACAGTGAGCTGTTCACACTGAGTTATAGCGGCCTCTGGCCGTGCTTTCTTAGTCCATTGTGTCGGTGGTGAGCATGGCCTTTTCCGGACACAGGATGCAGACAATGCGCTTGTAATTTTAGATGACACGTGGCCTGGCCAGGGCAAGGGACGGCTTTTCTGGCAAAGAAAGGAAATGAGCTGCTCGGATATGGTATTGGGTGGCAGGCGAAGGGCCTTGACGTGGCGGACAAAACCCATCTGTGTCCACCAGGAGGAAGGCAACATTTCCAAGGCCAAAGCTGGCAATGCGACATTCAGGCTTTTGGCTTTGGGATGGTCTTGGGATAATAGTGTTTCCTCTGTTCCCAACCTGGAAGACAGAGGCTGGTTGCAGGACTGCCGCTGTAACGGCGTGCAGGTCGGGTCGTCAAACTGGCGGAAGGAGAAGGGGTAGGTATGGAGTCTCTGGTGGTTGCTGGTGGTACTCGGGCGTACGGTTCGGATGCTGAAGCGGAGGCTGATCCCTGATCATGACTGCTGAGCGGGGACATGGGCAGCTGAGGAACGCTGGTGGTGGCGGAGGAGGAGGACGGCTGAGACAGAGGGGTGTGACAGTGGTTTGGAGGCCCGGCGTCGGTTCTGCCTTGTTTGGCCAAGTGTTCCTCCATTTCAACTCATGCATTCGATGCATGTGACTAGACATGTTGGTGGTGGTTAACCACGTAAGTTTCTTGCCGTTACTTATGCGTTTACGGCAAAGGCGCATATGACAGCGCTGGGTGAGATCAGAGGCTTGTTCCAAAGAAGGCCAGGCTTGAGAGGTACCTGGACCTTTTTGACGGCGATAAGCGAGTGAGCGGGGTTTGCGCTGGACCGTGGCTGTCGGTAATCATATCAGCGGACTTCTGCGACCGCCCTCTCCACTTTTTGTGGCGGGACCCGTATTGACACTACCCCTCGTTCTTCCTCTCGTCCACTGCTTGAAGCGGGCTCGCAAGCAAATTCTGCGGAAAAGAACAGGATGGATCCTCAATGTCGTTCATTTCTCATCAGTCATTAACACGGTGGACTTGGTCGTCCTGACTTTCTGCATCCAGAAGCTGCGGGCCTACAAGCAAGGGGCACTGCAAGGCGTGCCGAACCGCCCGTGATTTTGCCGATGACCGGCTTCCTTACCTCCTTGATTGGGCATCAGTAACTGGCGTGTCAGTAGCAGACTAAATCATCCTCTTGATCTTTTAACCATGCCTTCTGACCCCAACCGGCATTTTGTCATCAAAGAGGTCTTCAGACAATGGATTATTCCACAGTGGTGGTACACGAGTTGACATTTGGCTGCTTCATGTTGGAACGGATGCTGATGATGTGATGACGACATTTTTGGTGGCCGTTGAATGGAGGAACGAGGAGGTAAGAATGCTAGATGCAGGTTGCATTAAACCAATGGGAGGACAAGATTGGCGAACGATGTTCGTGTTACTTATAGATTTCACAGGGCCATGACCCAGCGGATGGACTGGCCTGAGGGTCCTGCAATGTCGATTGCTTGGCTGCGTGTTGTCGCCTGGCACTGGAAGGAGCACCTTCTCTTGCTACCTCTACCTCATGTGCTACCCTCTTTGCTCGCTTACCACTGCATTACGCTCCATGTCCAGAAATATAAAAATTTGAGAAGGTATGGAATAGGTTTTGGAAAGTCTCTTATTAAAGACGGCAAAATCAAAGCTATCTCAAATCCCTCTAATTCAAAACAAAATTGCTGGATTCAAATTTAAACTGCAAAGGTGTCTATCAACAAATCTGGACTGGGCAAAAGTCCAAAAAAAAAACACGTATCTGTATGTTTGGTATAATAAATGGATATTTTTTGCACTTTCATTCTCCTGTGGTGAATATAGAATTGCTGTTGTTTTATGATTTACGTAGATGCTGCGTGCAATGAAACAGTACTGGGTGCGCAAAAAGTCAAAAACACGTAATGTTTTGTTTTGATATAATATAACTGTATTTTTTGCACTTTTTTTTTTTTTTTTTTTTTTTCCCTATTCCACCTGTGGTGTATATTATAGGAATTGCTTTTTTACGATTTTCGTAGATGCTGCGTCAATGAACAGTACTGGGGTGGGGGTGTCTTAGTGCGCAAAAAAAAAAAAAAAAAAAGGTTTCTAAAAAACACGGTAACTGTTTATGTTTTGATATAAAAAACTGTATTTTTGGCACCTTTATCAAACTGTGGTGAATATAGGATTTGCTGTTTTAAGATTTAAGTAGATGCTGCGTCAATTGAACAGTACAGGGTGCGCAAAATTCAAAAAACACGTAAACTGTTCATGTTCGTTTTGATTATAATAAACGGTATTTTTTGCCACCTTTCAATTCACCTGTGGTGAATATAGAATTGCTTGTTTTAAGATTTAGTAGATTGCTGGTTCAATGAACTGTTCTGGGTGCGCAAAAAGTCAAAAAACACGTAAAACTGTTTTGTTTTGATTTAATAAACCGGATATTCTTTTGCACCTTTCAATTCACTGTGGTGAATATAGAATTGCTGTTTTAGATTTACGTAGGAAGCGATGCGTCAATGAACTGTACTGGGTGCGAAAAGTAAAAAAAACCACGTAACTGTTATGTTTTGATATAATAAATGGTCTTTTTTTTGGCACTTTCAATTACTGTGGTGAATAAAGAATTGCTGTTTAAGATTTACGTAGAAGCTGCGTCAATGAACTGTACTGGGGTGCGCAAAAGTCCAAAAAACACGTAACTGTTATGTTTTGATATAATAAATGGTATTTTTTGCACCTTTTCAATTCACCTGTGGTGAAATATAGGATTGCTGTTTAAGATGTACGTAGATGATGCGTCAATTGAACAGTCACTGGTGTGCGCAAAGTCAAAAAACACGTAACTGTTATGTTTTGATATAATAAACGGTATTTTTTGCACCTTTTCATTTCACTGTGCGTGAATATAGAATTGCTGTTTTAAGATTCGTTAGATGCTGCGTCAATGACAGTACACTGGGTGCGCAAAAGTCAAAAAACACGTAAACTGTGATGTTTTGTACGATACACGGTATTTTTGGCAACAAACAACCTGTGCTGACTACAGATTGGCTGATTGTAATTTTAAGTGCAAGGTGGATATATAACAGTCACAACAAAAATTAAAATGGAACACACTATCTGAAATGGATAATTTACTGATAAAAAGTGGAGTTTTGCAGCTAACAAAGGGACCTGCAGGGTACTAGAACTGATGTTTATCCAAAATCGAGTTACAGGCTGCCCAAATATCCAGGAAATATTTCAATAGCAAAGGTTAATAATAAAGATATTCCACTACAATGTCTACACTAAAGTCTTGGTGACTTTATCCAATATTCTTTATAGATAGTGCTTGTCTGTGTTCGCACCGCGGGGGGTCCCCCCCCCCCGCTCCCACCGCCGTGTGAAAATTTACAGCGTAGATGCTGCTTTTAAAATTCTCTAGCTAACTACATAAATTCTTCAAAATCTCTAATTCTAACTAAATTGGACGGATCACAGCTAATAGTAGAGGTTTTCTCTGTGCAGAAATAGACTAATTTCGCTGAGCTGCTTTGGACCACAGACAGAGCGCAGGTCCTTTCCTATGAGGCGCTGAGAGACATGAGGCTGAAACAGGAAACGCGTTCTATGTAAAACGAGGTCATGTGATTTTTCCAGCCAATCGCACACCATACACATACCAGTCTTGACGTTGCACACACATGTCACCCATGCTCTATTCTGTAATCTGTATTTGCATGGCGCCAAATTACAGGAAAGCGGCCGAAAAAGGCGCGATCTTAATAGATGAGCTCAGATTTTAACCTTAAATTATCCGCGCATGATCTGGAAAATTCGACTCACCATAAATACTTGCCGATTTTCAACTTTGTCGATAAAAATCGCTCAACACTACTGTGGACGGCTTCCGCAACGAGAACCGATCGCTGGCTGGGTTGCCAAGAACCTTGTGCCATGGCCAGGCTGGGTGTGCGATAACGGGCGAAATCTGTTGCCACCCTTAAGATTGGTAGGCTGGAGCACATCCATGCCTGGCCACATGTCATGAACCTTGTCGTCCAGAAATTTCTAAAGAGCTCACCGGGCTGGACTGCCCTGCTGAGGAAGGTCGAAGTTAAAGTTCGCACTTCCGCCGTACGCACCCTGCTTCGTCAGCCTGGCTGAGTTGCAGCGTCAGCTCGGGGGCTCCCATCAAACCGTTCTCATTGTTGACATGGCAACACGCTGGAATTCCACCATCCACATGCTCCAGTTGAATGTGTGCAGCAGGGCAATGCCATTACGCAGTACGAGTGACCACATGGCCCCTGACAAGCAGCGGTGTGGACTCGGGGTGTTGAGCCAACGAGAGTGGAGGGGCAGGGGAAAGAGCTCTGCACCATCCTTGCCAGTTTTGAAGAAGCACCAAAATGATCAGTGCGGACAATGCCTTGTTCAGCATGAGCATTGTGGTGATCTTAGTTCTGAATTACGATCGTTTGACACTCTGGGAAACAACAGGTCCAGCCAGCAAACGAAGGAGGACGACGGACACAGATGCGGACCACAGAGCCTTTCTCTCGGTCAAATCCACAAGGCCCGACAGTTTCACTAATTTCATCGGTCTTCATTAGGCAGTGGTTCGGGGGTCCTGAGCTAGTGCAAGGTGGGGCATTCATCTCAGGCAAAGTCAGGGCCTGTGTTGAAGCTGTGCGGACGGCAGCGGAGGAGGAGGAGGAAAGGTATTCACAAGACACCGATGTTACCGACGTCCTGCCTTGGGCAAAAAGAGGTTGGCGCGGGAATTTGAGGCGGAGGAGGAAGATGAGGAAGATCAGTTTGCTAGTGCCCCTCGACCCATTGGTTGGGTAAATCAAGGCTCCATCTCTCACATGAGTGCTTGGATGCTCTTTTCCTCCAAAATGATCTCGCATTTAAGGCATCAAAATGAACAACGTTTATGGGTGGTCCCCCTCCTGGATCCCCGGTACAAAACAAAAAATCAGCACTTTCCTTCCTCACACTAAATAGAGAGTAAAATGCAGGAAATGGAGACCTTGCTGATTGATCAACTGGAGAATCTGTTGCGTCTGTTCACGTTCCCCAAATGTCACTTGGTGGAAACATCAGCGACGTGACAGCAGTAGTAGAGTGCCAAGTAGGAGTAGCGGGCAGAAGCACGGCAACGGTAGCAGAGCCAATGGGTGACCTCTGGCATATCTTTATTTACACCTCACCAACGCATGCAATGCGAGGGCTCACATCCAACACACAGTGATCAGCTTAAGATTCATGGTGCACGACTATCTGCGTCTCCTACACGATGTTTGTGTATGTGATTTCCGGAACCCAAATAGACTTCTGGGTATCCAATAATGGACGAATGGCGAGCTGGCTCGTCACGCCTTAGAGGTGTTGTCCTGCCCAGCAGCCAGGTCATACTCTGAGAGGACCTTCAGCACAGGACTGAGAGAGTTCAATTACAGACTCAAATGCATCCGGCTTTTCCATGATAATTGTGGATCGTTTGACTTTCATAAAGATGAATCAGGCATGGTTATTGATGATGTTGTGGCACAATTGCCGAGGTCACTGATTAGTTGCCGGTCTATTTACATTCCTCTTCAAAACAGAAAATGGTTCTCTTGAAAACTTTTTTTTAAAATGATCATTTGTTACTGCAATTTTTATTCTCTTTTCCCAACAGTTCATTTTGCTGGTTTTTCTGTGAGGAGATTCTAAGAGACAGCAAGGTTTCATGACAACACCGTATTCCATTTACTCACTTTAATCTTTTGAAGTTTTTCGCATTGTCAATGGTTTTAGGGCATGTTTGCGGAATACAGCAAATTATGGCCTTTGGAACAGAAATTGGTTTTTTAAATGGCATTTTTCCCTCACAATTTTTAATATGGCTGAAGTATTTATTTAATTTTTTTGGGTCATGTTGCTGTGAGATACAGCAATAATCATGGTCCTTTGAACAGAAATGTGGCTTTTAAGTGGCATTTCTCCCTCACAATTTTTAATAGTGTGAGAAGTCATATTTATAATTTTTTGGGGTCATGTAGCTGTGAGATACAGCAATAATCATGGTCCTTTGGAACAGAAATGTGGGTTTCTAAGTGGCATTCTCTCCTCACAATTTTATAGTGGCTGAGAAGTCATTTTATAATTTTTTGGGGTCATGTGCTGTGAGATACAGCAATAATCATGGTCCTTTTGGAACAAAATGTGGCTTTTCTAAAGTGCATTGTTCTCCCTCACAATTGTCTAAAGTGGCTGAGAAGTCATTTTAAATTTTTGGGGCATTGTGCTTGAAATGCAGCAATACTACAGGTCCTATTATAAAAAAATGTGGTTTCTAACAGACATTTGTTCTTCACAATTGTCCAAAGTGGCTCAAGGTTCATGATTTGAATTTTTGGGGCATTTTGCTTTGAAATGCAGCTATACTACAGGTCCTATTAAAAAAAAATGTGTTCTAACACAGATTTGTTCTTCAAATTTGTGCAAAGTGGCGTAATTGTCATGCTTTGAATTTTTGGGGCATTTTGCTTGAAATGCACTATACTACAGGTCCTATTATAAAAAAATGTTTTTTCTAACAGACATTTGTTCTTCACAATTGTCAAGAGTGGCTGAAGGGTGATGGTGCTGTCAGAAACAGGAATAGGTAGGACACTGTTAATGGACACATATTGCAAAATGACTTGTTTTTGCAAGATCTTTAACATAGCTATCAATCCCTGTATTGAGACAACCCATTTAATACAATTAAAAAAAGAGAAACAAAGACATGGTGGGATTCCATCCTATTTTAAAAAATGTGTTTTCTAGAATTAAACTACAAAAAAAACTTGCATGTACAAAAGAGCTGGTAAAAAAAATTCCTCTGAATTGTACAAGGGAGGTACAGGAAAACTTGACCAGATGTAGGTTATTCAGAGGACATGGAGTATGGAGCACGGACAGAGAACAAAGTACAGAGACAATTTCCTCCAGCACGTTGAGTAAAATGAGAAATAGAATGCCAAGAAAAAGGGCACCTGGGTGGAACAGGAGCGTTAACCACCAATATTTCCAAGTGAAGCTCAATTGGTCCGCACTCATACGGAGGGGCAAGCGCTACCCAGGACAGGGACAGTATATGTCCAGTGAAACTAAAATGGTGGTTGAAAGACTCCTTTTTCCGACACTTTTAAATCTGGTGGTCATGCAGGTTTGGGGCTCATGCTGCGTTCCAGGACAGGGATATTCAAAGTCCAGTTCAAGTAAGATGATGGTTCAAATCATACTGCCTTCTGGCACTTTTTAACTTGTGGGTGATGCAGGTTTAAGGGTAATGCTGTGGTACAAGACAGGGATATTTAATGTTGTTTGATTTTTTTTTCTGTGGCTTTTATAACCTAAGTGTGTTGCCTATGATGTAGCACGTATCCATTTGACTGTTGTGGATGTTAATTCCAGCTTCTCCACCCTGTTTGGGTGTAAGAATGAAGGTGTTTTTGCTCTCCCATAGACTTTAATGGTCATCGCTCATAATCGACTGCTCACTATCGACTATCTGGTCGATGATGGTCGACTATCGACCATCGACCGATGTCGATGGCCAACGCAATCGCTCAACACTAGATGGCACGAATTTGAGGCGGAGGAGGAAGATGAGGAAGATGAGTTTGCTAGTGCCTCTCGACCCAGAGGCTTGCGAAATCAAGGCTCCATCTCTCACATGAGTGCTTGGATGCTCCATTTTCTCCAACATGATCCTCGCATTAAGGCCATTAAACTGAACAACAGTTACTGGGTGGCCAGCCTCCTGGATCCCCGGTACAAAGCAAAACTCAGCACTTTCCTTCCACCCACCCAAATTGAGAGCAAAATGCAGGAATTGGAGACAGTGCTGATTGATCAACTAGAGACATCTGTTTCACGTTCTTCAAATGTCACGGTGGAACAACGTCAGCAACGTGACTGCAGTAGAGTGCCAAGTAGCCGTAGCGGCAGCAGCAGCATTAGGCATTGTGGCTGAAGCCTAATGGGTGACCTCTGGCAATCTTTATTTACCACCTCACCAACACATTTAATGCAGGGCACACATACGACACACAGAGACCAGCTTAAGATCATGTTGCACGACTATCTGCCTCTCAACACCGATGTTTTTGGAAATGTTCCGGACCCAATCGACTTCTGGGTATCCAAAATGGATGAATGGCCCGAGCTCGATCGCCACACCATAGAGGTGTTGTCCTGCCCAGTAGCCAGCGTCATATCTGAGCGGACCTTCAGCACAGCTGGAGAAGTCATTACAGACAAACGCATCCGGCTTTCCACAGATAATGGATCGTTTGACTTTCATCAAGATGAATCAGGCATGGATCTCTGATGATGTTGTGGCCCCAATTGCCGAGGTCACCGATTAGTTGCCGGTCTACTTCACATTCCTTTTCAAACAGAAATGGTCCTCTTGAAAACTTTTTTTTAAAATGATCATTTCTTACTGCAATTTTTATTCTCTTTTCCCAACAGTTCATTTTGCTGGTTTGCTGTGAGGAGACTGTAAAAGACAGCAAGGTTTCATGACAACACCGTATTTACTCACTTTATCTTAAAAAGTTTTCGCATTGTCAATAGTTTTGAGTTCATGTTGCTGTGAGATACAGCTATAATTATTGTCCTTTGGAACAGAAATGTGGCTTCTAAGTGGCATTTCTCCCTCACAATTTTTAATAGTGGCTGAGAAGTCATATTTATAATTTTTTGGGGTCATGTAGCTGTGAGATACAGCAATAATCATGGTCCTTTGGAACAGAAATGTGGCTTCTAAGTGGCATTTCTCCTTCACAATTTTTAACAGTGGCTGAGAAGTCATTTTTATAATATTTTGGGTCATGCTGCTTTGAAATGCAGTAATACTCTAGATCCTATTCTAAAAAAAATGTTGTTTCTAACAGACATTTGTTCTTCACAATTGACCAAAGGGGCTCAAGGGTCATGCTTTGAATTTTTGGGGGCATTTTGCTTTGAAATGCAGCAATACTACAGGTCCTATTCGAAAAATGTTGTTTCTAATAGACATTTGTTCTTCACAATTGTCAAATGTGGCTCATGGGTCATGCTTTGAATTTTTGGGGGCATTTTGCTGTGACATGCAGCTATATTAAAGGTCCTATTCTAAAAAATGTTGTTTCTAACAGACATTTGTTCTTCACAATTGTCCAAAGTGGCTCAAGGGTCATGCTTTGAATTTTTGGGGGCATTTTGCTGTGACATGCAGCTATACTACAGGTCCTATTCTAAAAAAATGTTGTTTCTAACAGACATTTGTTCTTCACAATTGTCAAGAGTGGCTCAAGGGTGATGGTGCTGTCAGAAACAGGAATAGGTAGGACACTTTTAATGGACACATATTGCAAAATGACTTGTTTTTGCAAGATCTTTAACATAGCTATCAATCCCTGTATTGAGACAACCCATTTAATACAATTAAAAGAAGAGAAACAAAGACATGGTGGGATTCCATCCTATTTTAAAAATGTGTTTTCTAGAATTAAACTACTAAAAAACTTGCATGTACAAAACAGCTGGTAAAAAAAATTCCTCTGAATTGTACAAGGGAGGTACAGGAAAACTTGACCAGAAGTAGGTTATTCAGAGGACATGGAGTATGGAGCACGGACAGAGAACAAAGTACAGAGACAATTTCCTCCAGCACGTTGAGTAAAATGAGAAAAAGAATGCCAACAAAAAGGGAAACCTGGGGGGAAAACAGAGTTTTTAACCCCCAATTTTTCCCAAATAAAGCCCCAATTGGTCCGCACTCATAGGAGGGGAAAGCGCTCCCCGGACGGGGCAAGTTTTGTCCAGTAAAACAAAATGGTTTGGTTTGAAAGATTTCCTTTTTCCGGCATTTTTAAAATTTGGGGGGTCATGGGTTTTGGGGGTTTCATGCTGTGGCCCAGGAAAAATATAGCCCAATTGCCCCTAAAATTTAAAATGGGGGGTTGAAAGACCCTTTTTCGGCATTTTAAAATGGTGGTCATGCGGGTTTTGGGGGCTCATCCCTCCCCTTTCCCAGGCCCGGGGATTTTCAATGCCCAAATTTTCAAGTAAAAAGAGGGTTCCCAAATCATTCTGTTTTCTGGTTTTTTTTCTTGTGGGGGGGCCCCGGGTTTAAGGGTAATGCTGGGGTACAAGACAGGGATATAAATTGTTGGTTTTTTTTTTTTTTTCTGTGGTTTTTAATAACCAAAGGGGGTTTCCCCTTAGAGGGAGCACGAAATAATTTGATGTTGTGGTTTTAAATTTCCAGCTTCTCCAGCCCTGTTTGGGTTTTAAGAATGAAGGTGTTGTTGATCCCAAGACTTTAATGTAAACGCTCATAATAAACCTCCCTCACTATCGACTATCGGGTCGATTTTGGTCACTTTTCGACCATCGATCGATTTCGAGGGCCAACGAAATTCGCTCAACACAAGAGGGCCAAATTTTGAGGGGGGGAAAGGAAATGGGGGAAGGGGATTTTGCTAGTCCCTCTCGACCCAGAGGTTTACAAATCAAGGCCCATCTCTCAAATGAGTGCTTGGTTCCCTTTTTCCTCCAACATGACCCTCGCATTAAGGCTTTTAAACTGAAAAACATTTTTACTGGGTGGCCCCCTCCGGCCCGGGGGTTTAAAAAAAGAAAAAAACTCAGCATTTTCCCTTCCCCCCAACCAAAATTGAAAAGCAAATGCAGGAATTGGAACATGCTGATTGTTCAACTAGAGACATCGTTTCCGTTCTTCAAATGTCCGGGGGAACAACGTCAGAAACTAAAGCTTTTGAGTGCCAAGTAGCCAAAAGCGGCAGCAGCAGAAATTGGGCTTGTGGCTAAAACCTAAGGGGGTGACCCCCTGCAATCTTTTTTTTCCACCTCACAAAAAACTTTTTAATGCAGGGCACACATACACCCACAGAGAACTTAAGATCTTGTTGCACCGACTATCTGCCTTCAAAACCAAATGTTTTTGGATAATTCCCGGAAACCAACGTTTCTGGGAAACCCAAAAAGGGGATGAATGGCCCGAGCTCGATCGCCACCCCCATAGGGGTTTTTGGTCCTCCCAGCAGCAGGTCATACTGAGCGGACCTTCAGCCCAGTGGAGAACCCTTACAGACAAACGCTTCCGGTTTTTCCCAAAAGATAATGGGGAAATCTTTGATTTCATCAAATGAACAGGCATGGACTCGGTTGATTTTTTGGGGCCCCCAGTTCCCCGAGGTACCTTTTTGTTCCCGGGTCTACTTCACTTTCCTTTTTTAAAAACAGAAATTGGGCCTCTTGAAAACTTTATTTTTTTAAAAAGATCATTTCTTACTGCAATTTTTATTCTCTTTTCCCAAAAATTCATTTTGCTGGTTTTGCTTTTGGGGGAAATGTAAAAGGGCAGCAAGGTTTTTTATGACAACACCCATTTACTCACTTTATCTTAAAAAGTTTTTTGCATTGTCAATGTTTTTTGGGGCTTTTTGCTGTGAGTACAGCTTAATTTTTGTCCTTTGGAAAAGAAATGTGGCTTCTAAGGGGGGTTTCTTTTCCCCCCCAATAATTTTTAAAAGTGGTGAAAGTCATATTTTTTTAATTTTTTGGGGGTCCCTGTTGCGGGGAGATTTCAGCAATAATCTTTGGGCCTTTGGGCAGAAATGTGGGTTCAAGGGCATTTTTCCCTCACAATTTTTTAAAATGGCTGAAAGTCTTTTTTTTAATTTTTTTTTGGGGCATGCGGGTTAAAAAGCAGCAATACTACAGATTCCCAAAAATAAAAAATGTTTTTTCTAACAGGGGCTTTGTTCTTCACAATTGGGCCAAAGTGGGCCCGGGTAAAGCTTGGAAATTTTTGGGGGGTTTTGCTTTGAAATGCAGCAAAACAAAGGTCCTATTCCCAAAAAAAAGTTTTTTTAAGGACATTTGTTTTCAAAATTGTAAAAAATGGGTCATGGGGGTTTTTTTTTTTTTTTTTGAAATTTTTTGGGGGGATTTTGCTGGGACATAGCTATACTAGAGGTTCCCATTCTAAAAAAGGGTTTTTTCTAAAAAGGGCATTTGTTTTTTCACAATTTTTCCAAAGGGGCCAAAGGGGCTGCTTTTTAAAATTTTTGGGGGGTTTTTGGGTTTTGACATGCAGGTATCTACCGGCCTATTCTAAAAAAAATGTTTTTTTTTAACAGAATTTTTTTCTTAACAAATTTTCAAGGTGGGCCCAAAGGGGGATGGGGGGTCAGTACAGGAAAAAGGTTTGGACACTGTTAATGGCCATTTGCAAAAAAGCCTTTGTTTTGCAAGACCCTTTTAAATAGCTTTTCAATCCCGTATTGAGACAACCCTTTTTAAAACAAATTTAAAAAAAGAAAAAAACAAAGACTGGTGGGATTCCCCTTTCCCATTTTAAAAATGTGTTTTCTTGAATTAAAAATACTAAAAAATTTCATGTACAAAAAAAGCTGTTAAAAAAAAAAATTTCCCCCGAAAATTTTACAAGAGAAAGGGCAGGAAAATTGGGCCAGTTTTAGGGTTTTTCAGAGGACATGGAGTATGGACACGGACAGGGAACAAAGTCGGGCCATTTCCCTCCGCACGTTGAGTAAAATGAGAAAAAAATCCAAGATAAAGGGCACCGGGTGAAAAGGGAGCGTAACCACCGTATTTCAGGGAAGTAAATTTGGTCCCCTCTACGGAGGGCAAGCGCAAAACCCAGGTATTGCTGTGTACGGGGAAGGCTGGAGTTCCCCCTTTCCGCTTCCCGCATTTTTAGCCACAGTTTTTTCGTTGCTGCGTCTAGGGCTTTTAACCTGCGTGTTTAATGACGGCGCCAGGGGGCTCTCACCGCACCCAGTAACTCCGGCCGGGGTCTGTGTGGCCCAGGACGGTATAGCAATGTCCTTTTCAAAAAAGGGTGGTTGAAAACCCCTTTTTCCCCCCTTTTTTAAATGGGGGCATGCAGGTTTTGGGGCCATGCTAGGGCCCAAAGGACGGGTATAGCAATGCCAGTGAAACAAAATGGGGGTTGAAAGACCCCTTTTTTCCGGCACTTTTTAAATGTGGGGGTAGCATTTTTGAGGCTCATGCTGTCCCCCAGGACGGGATATTCATGTCCTTTCAAGAAAGATGATGGTTCAAATCTACTGCCTTCTGGAACTTTTTAATTTGTGGGGAGCAGGTTTTTAAGGGGCAGGCTGTGGTACAAGACGGGGTAGTGAATGGTCTGTACTTTTTTTCTGTGACTTTTTAACCTAAGTGTGTTGCCCAAAGATTTAGCACGTTCCATTTGACTGTTGTGGATGTTAATTTCATTCTCCGCTTGTTTGGGGGTAATAATGAAGGGTTGTTGGGTCTCCCCTAGACTTTAATGGTCATCGTCAAATAGGGTCCTATCGAAAAAACCCTTTTCGATACGGGGACTACGACTTCGATAGATCTCATGCAAAACAAACCTCAAAACAATAATAATAATAAAATAATAATAAAATAATAATAAAAAAAAAAAAATTTATATTTTTTTTAATTTTTTTTTTATTTTTTTTATTTATTATTATTATTTTTCAGCTTGATTCCCAAGCTCTTGTCTCTTTTGGGTTCTGTTAGGTTCAATCCCTTAGATTCCTTTTAATTATTGATTGATTGATGTTTGGGAACTAACCCCACTGATTCTTTTTGCAGAACCCATCCTCCGTTTTTCAGAAATTTCCTACCGTATATTTGCCATAGAAGAAAAAATGTCGCGAGGACATCCACCAAAAATCACCCTGGGCTCATGCCTAACCATGCAATGCAGAGAAGAAGCCCGAGAACACTTTAGTATTTTTTCCGGGAAAAGGGAATTTTTGGTCCAAACACAACTGTACCAGAAAGGGTCGACTGCTCGGTTTGTTGGACATCGACATTCATTTTATCAGTCTCTATGGCAAATTGATGGGAATCCATAGGGATCCCCAATGAGTACCAATGTCTATATACTGTATTTTAAGGAGGTTAGAATGGGGTCCTGGAATATGCAAGAACTTGCTGAGGCTGCTGCCTGTGCTCACACCAGTTATCTGTACAGCTTGACCACTCAGAAAGTTCTGATTGATGTCTAACGACATGTCCTCTGTTTTGGGAGATGACCATCTGTGATGCTGATGCGAATTATAACATGTGGCACCTACTTTATTGCACATGCCACTGATAGGAGGGATCAGGGGTAAGCATGGGGAACCCCTTAGGTAGACACTGATTGATGGTTGAGTGAGAATGTAGCTATGGGCAGTCCCGGCACTCAAACCCAATCAGCCCACATACAATATTGTCTCTCTCCTGAATCACAAACAAAATAGTGTTGATCAAGGCAGAAAGTTGTAGTCTTCCCAGTCCCAGTCCCAGTATATACATATATATATATATCTCCCTTCCAATGCTCACATGGAATAATGATGTCACCAGTCTTAGGGAAGACACGCCTACTGGGAGGAGAGACACGTCCCTGAATTTTAAACTGTAAGAAAGGGAGAAAGCTTAAGAGGTCCATGAAAGCTTGTAATGAGAAAACCACTTTAATGCTGCATAGCTCATGGTTTAGAGTAGTGAGGCAGTAAGGTAGTAAGGGGATTAATTTAAGGTGTCCTTATGGTTTATGGCTAGTGTTGATCGAACCATTCTAGAAAAGTTAAGTTCTACTAGAACTTCTTGAATTTTTAGAACTCAAACCGAACCAAATATTTTACTGTTCGTTTGAGTAAAGTTCTAGTTCTAGTTCGACACGCCATTTTCAGTTTCATTTTCAGAGGCTTTTTGCACTTTTGTGGCCGTCCAATCAGTGTAGAGAACAGATTGACAGCAGCATCAATGCATTACCTCACTGGTATTCCATTAAAGGGCCAGAGCATATAAACACCATTATGGGAGGCCCAAGAGAACAGAACAGGTTGATCTCAGAAGTACATAGAAGAAGAAATTCTCACAGTGAAGACCCCCAATGTGCAGCATGATTATCTCAGTGCAGTATTGGATGGAAACTGCTAGAACCTAGAGTGATAATTGAGGCAGATCACCAGCAGATGATACTTGGACACTAAGGAGGAATGGATTAATTTCCCAGAATGCACATCAGGAACTTCGGGGCAGACACTGAAAGGCATAAGAAGCAGAGTAACTGGTATTCTCAAACACAAAAGGATTTTTCTTCACCTAGAGTTGCTTCTTTAATGAACCCTAGATGCTGGAGTTTACAGGCTGAACCAGGCAGATCTTCTAAAGATGCTCCTTTCCACCACACAAACTGAGGTTGCATCTTTGCGTGTGTTCCTTTTCTGACAGACAGAGCCTCTCCACCTGCAAGTTGGTCGAGGCATAACAGGAAAAAAATTCTGTTTAGTCTGCATCAGGACAAAATCAAGTGTTCTATGAAACCAAACTTCAACTATACAATGAAGTGAAGCCAATTGAATTTATCTGATGTTCAGAACGTTAATATGCCTATTGATTTTCTTTGTTGAAGTATTCAGAAAGCTATAAGTGATTGTTTGTTGCTCCCATATTAGAGCATGGTGTAAAAGGTTTTTATGTCTTTCATCTTTTGTAGTCAAGTATATCAAAGTATTAAAAAAAAAAATAACCTTGGAATTTTGATTACATTTGCCCTCCCAAAGTATGATAGTTTAAAACTTTCTAATTCTTTAGGGTAGACTCCAAAGTCTGGATATATAGATTTATGTTAGCCCTATATAATCTGGCTTAGTGCCTAGTTAACCTAGTGACCATGTATTTAATAGCCTGAGATCTCCACTTAAATGGGTGGAGTTCTGCCCATATTGATTTTGGTAGACCCTTCAAAATGAGAGTTTCACATTTATCTTAGCACCAAACTAATCCATCGCCTCCAGCAACTTTGGAAGCGCCTGTCTGGGGTTGGAAACCATTAACAGAATATCATCCGCAAAGATTGTTACTTTTATGTCATCACTTTACCTAATGTTCTACTTAATGATTGCATTTTGTCTTGACTCTTTCCTCCTTCTGTTTCATCCATGTAATTGACAGCTCAGCTATGGGAATGGAGATTCTGTTTTCAATGATGAAAGAAAGTTTCCCTCGTTCCATCACACATTTCCGGGGCAGGGAGCTCAGCACAATGCACTCCTACAGCTGCTGAAGCATTTTGGCTGGACCTGGGTGGGAATTATCTCTTCTAGTGGTGAAAGTAGTCAATGTTCCAGTGCGGAGCTGAAGGATAGATTGACACGGAACGGGAACTGTGTGGAATTTATATTCACAGTTGAAACACTATCTCTTTAGCATATGTTATCATGCAAAATAACAGTAGCACCGTTCACCTGCCGGGTGGTCATTTTCAATTGTGAATTTGATGGCACCTTCTCATTATCACATATCTTTACAAAAACTGACTTAGGAAAAGTCTTCATTTTTATGTTCAACTTTCCATCAAAACTTGGTTCCAATGAAAAGTTAGAATTTAATGGCTCTTTACTGTTGAGCTTACACAGAAAAGAGATTCCTGGTCTGAAGAAGTTTCTCCTAGAGGCCAACCTCCCGAAATGTCCAGATCTCTATGTTTTAAAGAAAATTTGGCTGGATGTGTTTGATTGCTTGCCTGAGGGTTTTGCCCGCAATGATTTCCGGGATTGTACAGCAGATGTCTGTAATGGGTCAGATACTTTTCATTCTTTACCAAGTGAGGCATTTGATGTGAACAATTTCCGTCTCACCTTCCATGTGTATGGGGCGGTGTATGCCCTGGCAGATGCCCTGCACCAGTTGACTTCTCACAGGGCACAACGGGATTCAGGTGACTCACTGTCAAACTGGAGACAATGGCAGGTAAATCCTCATTACTTAATGTTAATTATATCCTTTCACTGCACAGGAGACACAGAATAACAGGATTTTCCCTCCTCTACAATCTGGTCAGACCTCACCTCTTTACATTGTTTTGCTTATGGCTCATTTTTGCATTTCTATTTGTAATGACAATTGATAAAAGTGGAGCCTATGTAGGTCCCACCAGACATAGCAAAACTGAGCTCTGCTCCCATAACGTCTGTGATCTACTCCCAGTGTATACATCAAACCTTAAGGCCCCAATTCACCTGACATATGCCAAAGTTTGTGTCTTTCACAGTTCAATTTTTTACCATTTACAGTTAAAGAAGACAAGCCTCTCCTAAAGAGAAGCAATGGTACGCTCCATGATGCAATTGTTATTGACACAAGGAATGCATTGACATAGAAAATCTAAATAAAAAGAAACAGAAGCTCTTCACAGGGCAGACGTAGCAAAGCAAAATAATGGCTTAAAGGGGTTGTATCATTTCATTAAATGGTCTTCAGAATAAGGGGACAGTGAAAACAAGCAACTTTGCAATTCGATGTCATTAGCAAAGCTGTCTTGTTATCACAGGATCCCTTATCTTATCTTTCTGCAAACACAGTTCCCCAGTGCAGGTCGGATTCCTCCTCCTTTCATGTCATTGGCTGACAGCTCTACTAATTTACATTCTGTCTGAAGCGAGCATTCCTGCCTCTCTCACTCAGAATAAGTGGCCAGGAGCATTTCACTCTGCACAGCCAACAGAAACACAATAAAACTCCAGGGCTTTTACAATCAGAAAACAGCAGAATTGTGCTTCGGTGCCTAAACATAGAAGGAACGTTAGGCTGCCTCTCTCACTCAGAATAAGGGACCGGGAGCCTTTCACTCTGCACAGCCAGCAGAAACACAGAGGCACTGCACCTGCTTCTACAATAAGAAAACAGCAGAATTGTGTCTTGGTCTCTAATGTGTATAAACATAGAATGGAGATCTGTGCTGCTCTGAAGGAGTTTATAGGAGACTGGATTTAATTGTAACAATTCTCCAGCTGTGAGAGGAGAAGAGATAAGTGCTCGTAGTTCATACACTATTTAGACTGAATGCAAGCCTGTGGTATGTGAACATACAGCTCTTCCAAAATAAGACTGCATACGGAGAGACACAGTGAGTGATATGTGGACTCAGACAGAGAGGGCGAGCAAGAACAGTGAAGGGGGATGATGTCATCCCCCTTCAGTTAAGAAACACCCAGCTGGGAGGGGAAGAGACGCCCCTGGATTTGTAGAGATGAGAAGCTGAGAGCACAATGAAAATCATGAACTGATGAAGTGATATAGCCCCTTTAAAGTAACGATTCTCACCTCTGTCAGATGCAACAAACTTAAATGTATAAATTGATAAGTGGTGCTTCCAAGTCCTAAAGCCATTTGGTTAAAGTAGAGCCCCAACGTTGTTCACGGACCGAGATCCAGAGGAGGAAGACATTTATTAGAACAACTGCATGTAACTCGTTTCAGGGAATCAGTGTTTCTCCTTCATCAGACAAGGTAGTGATAAATTTCACACATAGACTGCACCATATAAAAGTCTGTCTAGTTTGCATGAAGTAAAAGAACAATTACCTGTTAAATATCAAAATAAAAGTAAAAATCACAATAATAAACATATAAATATAGGCTTTGCATAACAATATATATCTGTCAGATAGTCCTATAAAAATGGACAGACTTTGGTCTAATCAGCACTGCCCCATTTCAAAACTGCACTTCACATTCCGTAACACAGTAGGAAATTAAACTTATGATAGAAGTAAGGCCTGCTTGCTATAGAAGTTGCGCATGCACATTCAAATCAATATCACTTTAACAATAAAAATGCATACCAGCACTGATACTATTGGCAGAAATTGACACATGTGCTCTATGAAGTTGCAGATGTGTATTAAAATAAATATCAAAAATGTCAAGAGATAATAAACATATACATATAACTTAAGTCACCGATAGGTAAAATAGAATATGTGTATTAGTCATAACATTCATACGTAGTGAGTCGATGGCAGTAAACATTAGAAAAAGACTTGTCGGGCCAGGAACATTTTATGCATGTGTTCTGTAAAAGTTGCACATGCATTTTAAAATACCACGAAAATTACCAAAACCTAGATAAATACAGTATATATTTCTCTGAGAACCTCAGTTACAACTACAATACCACAAAGTAAAGAAGCATCACTCCCCTATTATTTAAAAAAATAAATAAAAAATCTTTTGTTTCACATTAAACTAAAATCATCTTTGTATACCCATATGCATGTTCAATGAGAAGATCCTATTAAAAACAAGCACTACATTTGGATATATATGCTATATATAGGTCCACACCCACTGCATGTAGGGTAACCCCAACACGCGTTTTGCACTTTACAGCTTCATCAGGGGATATAGACCAACTCCTTTTATGCCACCATATAGCCTGCAGCTAATTAATCACCTGACCCTCAATAGCCAATTGTATGTGTTCTCCGGTGCATGCGTAATTGCTTACACCGCACTCACTCTGCCTCAATACCAGCAATTACACTCCACTGCGCATGGGACAGACAGATGCTTTTTTGCTGCATGTAAATATGCATTTTTGTATTTTTTTTGTACCCACTATACTAATACCAAAAAAGTCTCCTAAAACTTATACTTTATATTCACATTAAAAAACAGAAGCCCAACAGATTTCTATAATGTAATGGTGTCTCTAGTATCTAAATTTCTTTTAAATGTAATCAGTTATTAGTCATTCTAGACATAAAAGCTTAAAGACATACAAGCACTCCCTTTCTTTAGGATTTACCGCTCATACTATATTGATTGCTGCTGAAGGCATCTAAACCTCACTAGATGCAAATTAGACAATTGCTGACAGGGCGTAAGGATATAAAACATCCGTCCACTGCTTGATATAGCGGCAGAACAGTCCTATTGCTATCTCAGCTGTTATTGTGAATAGTCTCCGTGTATTAGACAACATATTACTTCTCAGGAGAGGATGGGATCAATGTAGTCAGAGCACTATTGAGTCCTACTTAGAATCCCACAATGACTGCTGGTAGCTGCAGCATATCCGCATCACACTCCTTGACTCCCGCATCTAAAATATCATGTCATTGCCTCTCCGACATGTTTCACTGTAATCCAGCGTCTTCAGGGGAAACAGTATACTTGACATAGCCATTGGTTACATTATGATAATGTTTATTAATTTGCTTACGGAGAGTCTGAATGCTTTGCCCTATATACAGGAGGTCTCACTGACTACCACATAAATAGATTACATAAAAGACCCATAGTCTAAATGTGTTTTGATTGGGTAAATGTGTAGAATTGAAAATAACCCCTTAATGACCAAGCCAGTTTTATAATCGAGACCCATTTTTCAAATCTGACATCTGTCACTTTATGTGGGAATAAGCTTTTGATACTTTTACCTATCTGTGTGATTCAGAGCATATTTTCTTATTACACAGAGGTGGACATGTATGAAAACCAATCAGAGCCCTTCTTTCATTTTTTCAGAGCATTATCTGGAACAAAAAGGGAGCTCTGATTAGTTGCTATGGGCAAATATTAAAATGTTGTGAAAATCTGGAAAAAGTTGCCATTTTTGAGATGCAAAAATGTCTGTGTGTCAAATAGTAACACTGCACAAAATAGTTTGCAACTAGCATCTACCACATGACTACCCTATGTTGCCATTTTTTAAATGTCTTTGTTTTTTTACATCATAAGGGGGCTAAAACATTATGAAAAAATTGCTACTAAAATTATGAGAAAAAGGGTTAAAGTGTGTGACTCCCTCCAGAATAATGCTACATGAATAATTGCCTGCATAACTCCAAGGTGGGTAGGTGGGATTCCTGTCATATAGACCAATATGTAGCAAACTGTATCAGGTTTCCCAATAGCATGGCACTTCAGTTTCCAGTTGATGTGAAATTTGACGCAAGTGCAAGCAATTTGATCCTGAAATGAAATTTGGTGAAAATTGCAAAGAAAAAAAAATAAGAACCCTAAACTCTGGAGCCTTATCTGTCATGTTAATCTTTTCTATATCAGTATAACAAAGTTTCCAAAATATATTTTTTAAGGACCAATTCAGGTCTGATGTGGCTACAAGAGGCACGTATGTTAAACACCCCCATGCATAACCCTGATTTAAAAAATGCATACCCCAAAGTGTGCAAATTAGCATCTAGGAAGTTTGTTGACACTTAGGGCCAGTTCACACAGCTTATTGCCGATGTAATTGCGGGGACGGATGTCGCCCCGCAATTATGCCGGCTGCCGTGCAGCGGGGGCGGGGGGCCGGCAGCTCGCCGGTCCCATAGACATACATTATCCACGGCGCATACACGCCGTAAATAATTGACAAGTCACTTTCTCCCCGCCCGGCGTATTCGCCAAGCAGGGAGAGGAGACGGAATCCATAGTTCTCTATGAGAACTGTGGATTACCGTAATCACTGGGATGGATTTCAGCCGTATTGCAGCGCAAATACGGCGCGAAAAACGTTTGAAATCCGTGCCAAAATCAGCCGTGTGAACGAGTCATTAGGGTCTTTCACAGCAATTAAAGCAAAGTGGATGTAAAATTTAAAAAATATATATTTTCTCATGGATTTTTTTAACTTTAATCCATTTTTGTAGAACATGAGAAAAGTTTTTTGTAAACAAACATTCTTTTTTAAAATCTTGCAAACACCGAAAGTGCAAAAAAGGCAAATCCATGCAGTTAGTTTATCAAGAAGTTGGAGAATCTCTGTAAAAGTTGCATCACAATAATGATATTAATTTCTGGGCCCCATCACCAGCATCAATGAAAATCAGCCAGCCTGCACCGCTATCCACAGACTCTACACCTCTAAAAATATCTCCAGAATTCCTCTTCCTTCATAATTAAGCCTATACATTGGTAGATAAGTTGTCTCCATTGGGCAAAGGTTATCAGTTCAGCAACAGAGTTTTTCTTGCATAGAACATTAGTAATCTGTACAACCTTCATTCCTTATTACTGTAGTTGGAATAAGTTACTCTACCAAACCCAAGAGGTTATTTTCTGGGGCACAAACTCCCAAGAACCCTAGTTTTACATAAAGAAAAGGGTGTATCTCAGACCAAAAAGGTCTTATAGAGGGGCAGTCCCAGACCATATGGAAAAGCGAAGCAAGGACATTATTACATCTTGTACATTCTGCACTAGGCAATTTACCCATCAGGGACAATCAGCTAGATGTCGGAGTAGTGTGAATGTGTTATATGTTAAGGAGAATTGTATGAATGACTTGTTTAGGTGTGACTATGAATTGAGATGACTCCTTAAAGAACTGGTCTTAAATATATATCCAGTTCAATAAGGGCAGTGCGGACACTTTTGGAGATTTTGTCGGCAACACTCTTGATTGTTGTACTATACACACTTTAAGCTTGCACAGCTCTGGGATCACAGCATAAGTCCTTTCAGGCATGAGACAAAGGCAGGTATCAGGTACAAATGGTCCTTGGTCCGTGGGTTTATTGTACAGGCAAAACAAAACGGATGGAAATACATGCACAGTGAAGGTGCAGATAAACATAACAAAACTCCTGCTCGACTGAGCTCGATGGCCAATACAGGGGTGT
The DNA here is from genome assembly GCA_025379985.1 of Phyllomedusa bahiana. Lineage (NCBI taxonomy): Eukaryota > Metazoa > Chordata > Amphibia > Anura > Hylidae > Phyllomedusa > Phyllomedusa bahiana. The sequence goes on from JAODAL010042766.1 coordinate 30,498, forward strand.
AGTTTCCGTCACTATCACCTTGTATGATGCGGTAGCAGACACTTGCATTCCTCTCCATGAGTGTACATCTTCCACCAGCCTAAAAGGTAACTGGAGATACGCGACCCGAGTCCAGCCATAACCTGCTGACCTTATAATAGCGGCCGGAAAATCCTTTGGAGTGAACCATGGGAGTAAGGCACCCACCCAGCTCTATGCTTACCCCAATGAAAAGGCCCGACCACCTGACAACTAAAATTATGTCGATAAGTCTGTACTCTGCCGACACTATCTAAAACCCGTCCCTTGTCACTCCATCTAGGCTCTCCTTACTTTAGGTGCATGTATCTTGCCAGAACCTGGCTGGGATATACACTCCATTGCAGACTCTTTCAACTGCAGCTTTACTTACCCCCCCCCCCCCCCTCTGCTCAGACCTGTTGGGCGGAGCACTTTGTGCCATGAAGTTATGCACCCACGACAGTGCAAAACTGCATTTGCTTGTTGTGACCTGGGGCGGTGATCTAACAGAGAACGTAAAGTCCTGTAGAGCCAAGAACCACCGATCACCCTTGCATTTTTTCCCTTGTTTTTGTGCCATCCACTTTAAGAGTAAACATTTTCCGTGATTACTTTTAAAGGGTCCTACCTATCAGGTAGAAGCACAGTGCTCGATAGCCCACTTAATGCCAGCACATCTCTCTCCTACATGGCGTCTTTTTCCACTCGCCGCCAGGCAGTTTCCTACTGAGGTAAACTACCTGGTGTTCTTCTCCCTCAACCAGCTGTAGACAGGACAGCCCCTGATCCCACCTAGAGTCGTCTGCCCAGACACACCAAAAATTCCTTCTGGAAGTTTGGCGAAACGAGCACAGGGGAAGAGGTCTCTTCAGAGTACCTCTTTAAATATTTAAAAGCCTGTTCAGCCTCATGGGTTCCACTTGATCACCATAGTGGACTTGGCCCCTTTGTACGGTTCAGTAAGAGGGCTACTTATGGAGGTAAAGTTAGGCACTAATCGACCTATAGTACCCTGCAATACCAAGAAAAGCCCTGACCTGTTTCTTTGGAGACCTGTTGGGGCAATTCCTAATTGCCTTCCAATTTATCCATTTCTGGGCCTATGATGACCCTCCTGTCCCAAAGCATAGCCCAGATAGAGAGCCTCCTCGAGCCCTATGGTGAACTTATTAGGGTTGGCGGTTAACCCTGCTGTCCTTCTGGTGTCTAAGATGGCCTGTACTCTGCGTAGGTGGGATTCCCAGTCCGTACTAAAGACCATCACGTCATCCAAATTTGCCGCCGCATATTTCCTATGGGGCTGCAGGATGATGTCCATCATCCTCTGGAATGTGGCTGGAGCCCCATGTAGGCCAAAGGAAGACAACATAGTGAGAAGTGTCCCTCTGGGGTGGAAAAGGCCGTGTTTCTTCCCTGGCCTCCGTTTTGAGGGGGAAACCTGCCAATAGCCCTTGGTCAGGTCTAATAAACTAATTATACCTTGCAGGTCCTACCGATCGACCCAATCGTCAACCGGGGCATCGGGTAGGCATCAAATTTTGAAATTTATTGTTTACGAAGCGTTCAGAAACATAACTGCCATCGAGTTGGTTTTAGCATATGGGTCGACCCCCCACTTTGGGACTTTTCCTATGACCCCAAGCTCTAGCATTTTTTTTTCTTCTTGGCAATTGCTTGCCTTGAGCTCAGGGTCTTTTAAAGGCTAAACTACCTTTGGGGGTTCTGTGAGATGTAGTTTAATGACCCCCGTCCCACCTGGCGTTTTGAAAAAAATGGTTTCCCATGTGGAACTCCTGGTTTTCCTGCCGCTTGTTTTTGGACAATGACTCAAGATCGGGGCAGTTGGGAACTCTTTTTGGGAACCCTATCTCTTTTACCGCCATAAGACTTTGCTCCCTCCAGGGGTTAATTAAGTTGATATGGTAAAATTTTTACGGTTTCCTTTTTTTCCGGGTGAAACCCTTTAATTTAATCCGACCCCCTCCATAATTTTAAGGGCCCCGCCATTTTTTTCCCGAAATTTGTTTTTGACCTGGGGTTAAATATGGTACCCGGTCCCCGGTGGGAACACTCTACCCTTTCGACCTGTTAGTCCCTGGCCCGGGTTTCTTGCGCCTGCTGAGGGTTTTCCGTACTATGGGTAAAAGGCACAATCCCGTTTTATTCAGCGATTGCTCAATGACACTCCCGGGGGGGGGTAATTTTCCCCGCTCCCAGGTCTCCTTGGCGTCCCGGAGCCCCCGGGGTTTTTCTACCTTTCAGGGGGCTCGAGGGGAAAATTGGGATGCCCGCGGGCCTCCCCACAGAGAAAAAATGAGGTAGGGGGGGGATGATCCTTTATACACGAAATTAAATTCCTTTAAAAAATAAATTTTTCTAGATTATCTAAAAATTTTACAAAACTAGCCCCTATAAATTTTCATACATACCCAATGATACAGATACGTGTACTATCCCTCAGTGGAGTAATCGCCCCGAAAAGGAGGTCGTTTTGTGACAGATAATATCACTATTACGTTAAAACACCTTAAACCCCACTACCGACCGCGTTTCCCCCGTACAGTTTTGGGGTTCATGGGGATTCAAAAAAACTCTCGCGTGGAAAAAAGAAACCCTATACAAGCATATAAAAAACCTGTCTTTAAATACATATACTTCCTTTTTACAGTTAATGGGGAGACTGTATTGCTTAAAAAGCTGTCAGGAAAAGTATGATCCCCCCGCACTCCTTTGGTATGTGGCCCCCAATAAGAGGGATAAGAGCAAAATGTTCTGCTTCCCTTAAATGCCTCAAATGGCCCCTCAAATTTTAAAGGACAAGCCCCAAATTTTTTCCAAATTGGATATTCATTTTCCCTATTCCCGGGTTTCCCTTTAAAGGGTTTTTTTCCCCGGCGTTCGGATTTTTGATGCGCATTCGGAAAGAAAGCATGCCCTTTGGGTTAAATGCGCCGGGAAATATGGCTGTCTGAAAAACCGGCCCAACCTTCCCCCAGCCTCAGGGGCCCGAAAGGGGCCCCCCCCTTCGCTCCCACATTAAAAAATTTTTTCCTGGGGGGGGGAGGCCACCTTGGTTTCCCAACCAGGAATGTAATGGCCCCCCAGATTTTTTCTGGGGGAGGTACATTGATAATATAATGGGAAGGACAAGGTTCATTTTGAGGAGTTTGTTACAAACTTAACAAAACAAAATCGGTTGCATTTACATTTGAAATGCAGGAAAAAGTTACCTTCTTGGGGTCCTCTCATTAAAGATTCAAATGGGGAATTCCAACGATATGTTAGAAATACGAATAACAGCCTGTTACATGGGAAAGTTTCCCTCCATTGCCCTGAGGAGAGGAATACCGAAGGGGGAAATTTTGAGAGTAAAGGAAATGCTCCAGAGATGAATTTTGGAACGTCGGTATTTTTGGGAGAAGATTTCTTAATCGGGTATCCCTCAAGAGTCCTTGAAACAGTTTCAGGATGCACCAAAAAAAAAAAATAGGCAACTCTGCTAAGGGTAAAATCCAAAAAATAAAGACAACAATAAGGCCCCGTATATTCAACCTTTGATAAAAAATTTAGAAGGTGTAATATCTTAAAAATTTTTGGGGAATTTTAAAGTTTGATAAAAAGGGTCTAAAAAGGGTATTTCCCCCAACCCCTTTTATAACCCGAAAGGGGTAGATATCCGGGTGTGTTCCATGTCACTAACATCAATACCCCCCCAAGGCCCTGGTGGAAAAGGGGAACCCTTGGTATGTTTAAAAATGGGGAGAGATGTGTAGCCTCCCTAATATTAAAAAAAAATCCTTCACAAGTGCCTTAAAAGGAAAAAAATTTTTTATTTGGATTTTGCCCAAATGTGGACAGAAGGGTGTTTAGTGTTATGCCTTGCCCACTTAAAATTTGGAAAAACAAGGAGAACATTCAAAAAAAGGGTGGGAAACATTTTGGGGGATTACGAAATAGGAAGGGGGCACGCCAGTAGCCCGCAGTGTGGGAA